>PVKS010011804.1:0-55521 GCA_004027875.1 Aplodontia rufa | reverse complement strand
AAGAAGAAGAAGAAAGAAAAGAAATCAACATGGCATGATTACAATAAAAAACTGAAAGGAGCAGACAATGATGACACATTTCTATAATCCCAGTGACTTGTGAGGCTGAGGCAGGAGAATTGCACTTTTGAGAAGAGCCTCAGCAATTTAGCAAGGCCCTGTTTCAAAATACAAAGAGCTTTGGATATAGCTTAGTAGTAGAACGCTCCTGGATTCAATACTCAGTACTGAAAAGAACAAAAAAGAATGGAAAGAAGGGTTATGATTTTTGAGAATATATCTGTATCAGGAATAGCAAAATTGCACTATTAATAATGGCATACCATAGGGCTGGGGATGTGACTCATTAGTAGAGCACTCACCTACCATGTGCTAGGTATTGAGTTTGATCACCAGCACCATGCAAAAAAAGAGAGGGAGAAAAAGCTACACATGACTGTTATTGCATAGGAACGTTACGAGGAATTAAGAGAAGCAGAGAAAAAGTAATGTAAAGGTTGGATGGTGATGAATTATTTGCAAGAGTCTGAGTTTGAGAGATAGTGTCTTGAGAATACCTTATAGATGCTATGAAAATTGTATAATAGCACTGATTTAGTGTTTATACTTATTAGTTTGTGAAGACTCTGACATTAATAACATAAAGATGAGAGAGATAAGTAGCATGAAGAAAGACTTTTAATTATTATTATTGTGTTAAAGCTACCTCAATACTAGTGCTTGGATCCAGGCCCTCCTGAACAGCTGTAGTCTATATTTGGTTAAAACTATCTTTTTGGGGGGTTGGGGATTAACTTTTACAGTTATTTGACTTATTTTAGTCAAAGGTGAGTAGTTGCTTCCTAGTGTTATTATATTATATATTGAGTGCAGGGAGTATAAAAACAAAAGCCCCTAACTTGAAATCTTCGGTTTATTTCAGGTAACACTGAAGTCTAAAGATAGTGATTTAAAACAAGTAGAAAAATGAGAACACTGAACGTTGTTTCCTTCCTTAAACTTTTCTTTTATTAACAAATTGTTTAGGAAGAATAAGAACCAGATTCAACAATTTTTTAATCTTGTAGATGAATACCTACAGTATGCGTATCACTTTACCACAGTGTACTTAGTAGCAACATATTGTGTACTTAATCATAAAACTGTCTAAAGGTCGAGGCTTAGTTAGCAGTTTGAAGCCCTAGAAAATAGAGAATAGGAGTGAGTTTTTTGTGTTGGTGTAATTCACATTGTTTGCATATTTTAAATGATCTCAGAGTCAAATTTGTACTAGTTCATTACTCAGATTGTATAAAGAATATTAAGAACAAAACAAAATAATAAGCAGTCTGCCAAGCACCAGAGTAACGATATGTGAATATTCTGTTGTCATTAGAGTTTGAATATAAGTAGTAGCCAATGGCTAAGGGGAATTCTGTGAAATGGGAGACGAATGTGAGATAGGCTATACAAGGAGATTTCTTTGGTGTCTAGGTTTTAGGAGGTTGAGTTGAAACAGTGAGAAACTCTCAAAATAGAAGTGGAAAATGAGATGGTGATGGAAATTAAGAGTGAGTTGGATTTGAATAAGCAGATAGTCCCTGGTTCCTAATCTGTGTGCAGTAACATTCTTGATGGGTTACTCCAGATGGAAAGTACAGATGGAGAGTATGAAATATAGCTTTACAGAAATAAGCTATATGTTCCTTGAAATCATAAGGAAATAGAAATGATAGAAACACCTGTCTCAAATTTTAAGGAGTTTAAAGCACCAAACTTTGTACATCAAAAGGACCTAATTATTTTGAAACTTTATTTTCCTTTGTTTTTCTTTCTTTTTGAAACAAGGTCTCCTTAAATTGCCCAGTCTGGCTTTGAACTTGGTATTCTCCTGCCTCAGCCTCCAAAGTAACTGAGATTACAGGCATGTTTCACTCCACCCAGCTTGGTTATTTTTTTTAATGGAATATTTGTCCTCTTGACTTTCAAAATAGCAAGTATGTCTAAGTCCATATACTTCAGCAAGGAGAAAAGTTAAGTGACAAAAAAAATTTTTTTTTCTTAACAATTTTTGAAAGTATGCTTCTGAAATACTGATTCTCTCCATTTTCTAATTTTTATGGGAATAGTGTATTGGAGATTTACTTTGGAGAAGATTTTCTTTTAAAGGGGCTTTATGGAGCTGGGCACGGTGGCACATGTCTGTAATCCTAGTGGCTTGGGAGGATCACAAATTGAAAGCCTAGCTCAGCAACCTATTAGTAAGACCCTTTCTCAAAATAAAATATAAAAACAGACTGGGAATGTGGCTACGTGGTAAAGTGCCTTTGGGTTCTATCCCCTGTACCCAAAAAAAAAAAGAGGCTTTAATGGAATTATACTGACCATATAAAAATGTGAAGTGTAAATTTGTGCTTATTATGCTTCTGCTTATATTTGGGCTTAGGTGAATGGTTGTGAAATTTCTTGTTATTTCTGGGTCATAATGGAAATTTGTCTGTGTATAGATGTTGTCTTTTAATAATTGGTTTGTGCTTTACCTTTGACCTATTATACTTTTTATGCCTTCCCCGTGCTTCCTCTGGTTTTTTTTTTTTTGTTGTTGTTGTTGTTGTTGTTGTTGTTTGTTTTTTCCTTTTCTTAAAAACCCAGGTAAAAGTTAGGTGTGGTAGGGCATGCTTATGGGTAATTTAGTGAGACGCTGTCTCAAAAAAAAAAGTATATATGTGTGTGTGTATATACCTATGTGTGTGCATATATGTTTATGTATATATGTAAGGAGGTGAAAGTATAGCTAAGTGGTAGAGTACTTGCCCAACATGCCCAAGACCCTGTTTCAGTCTCTAGTACTCCAAACACCCCCTTGCAAAATAAAATTTTTAAAAAAATCTATATAAATTAGATTTATGTTTAAAATCTGCAGTAACTCTCAGTAGTGTTGGACAAATAAAATACTAAGTTTCTGACAACTCTAACACAGAGTTGCTGTTTCAGTTAAATAAAAGAAAGAATAGGGGTTGGGTATTTAGCTCAGTGGCAGAGAGCTTGCCTAGCATGTGCAAGGCCCTGAGTTGGGTACTCAGTCCTGAAAAAAAAAAAAAGAAGAAGAAGAAAAATACTTTGTTATCATTTACCTTTTTACATTATTTACATTATTTTAATATTGTCATGTGTTCTACCCGATCCCAGCCCCCTCACCACCCCCAAAAAATGTGTTGTGATCTTTTTTTTTTTTTTAAAGAAAGAGGGAACAGAGAGAGAGGGAAAGAGAGAAGCAATCTTTAGTTTTTCATGTGACTTTCATTCCTCAGACACTTGGTTGTATACGTGGTGCTGGGGTTTGAACCCGGGTCCTCGCACTTGCCAGGCAAGCGCCGTAACCGCTGAGCCACCGCTCCAGCCCCTTGTGATCTTTTTTTAAGTACATGTTTGAATGAGAATCAAGGGTATTAAATTCCAATAGTGGAGAATAACAAGTAGAAGGACGACAGACCAATGCTGCTGCTATCACATTGGCACATCTATTTCTTAGGCAGGTAGACAAGACCTCTAGGAGTTTAAGGAGACCTTCCTCTATTGGATTATATTATCTTTTTCTGCAAAGAGGACATAAAGTGGATTTTATTTTTTGTTTGGTGGTTATCTATAACCCAGGTTTGGGAAGTAATGCTTGAATCAAAAGACATAGGAAGGAATTTGAACTGTTTAAGCTTACATGTCTTATGATGTTTGACATTTCAAAATACAATTATGAATATGGGCCCTTCTCAGAATAGGTATGAAACTAACTGATGCCAGGTTTATTGTTGGTTTTAAATTTCTCTTCTCTAGTAACATGCCCAAAATTCCTAGTTTTGGTGGGTGCCATTGAGGGATAATGGTAGTGGGTATCCAGAACTACTAGATACAATAAACTACATTTAAGGGGAGTTGGGGGGCAGCTACTGGGAATTGAACTGAGAGGCAGTTTACTGCTGAGTTTACTGTATCCCCAGCCCCCCCCCCCCTTTTTTTTTTTTGAGACAGACTCTCAATAAGTTGTTTAGGACTTCACTGTGTTGCTGAGGCTGGTGTTTGAACCTGCCATCCTCCTGCGTTGGCCTTCTGGGTCACTGGGATCACAGGCATGTGCTGGCACACCTATGTAGGTAATTACATTTTCTAGGAAGTGTGTTAAAATATTAAATCCTCCAACTTTTATTTTATACTTGATTAGCATTTATCAGCATGTTAGAGAAAAATTTTAAGAACAAAGTAGCGCTAAATGCACTAAGCTATTCCCATTAGACTGGTACTTGTGCCTTTGACAGATTATTGCATTTTTAAAAAGCCTTTTCTAGCAGGACACTGTGAGACATACCTGTAATCCTAGCAACTAGGAAGGCTGAAGTAGGAGGATAACAATTTTTGTTTTTTTTAAAGAAAGAGAAAGAATCAGTTTTATTTATTTTTTCATTCATCCTTTGTCTCTCGGACAGTTGTGTATGTGGTGCTGGGGCTCAAATCTGGGTCCTCACACATGCCAGGCAAGCACTCCAACCGCTGAGCCACTGCTCCAGCACTTTTCCAGCCCTGAGGATTACAAATTTGAGGCCAGCCTATGGAATTTAGCAAGACCTTGTCTCAAAATTAAAAATAAAAGGGGCTGTGCTCGTGTCAGCAGCACATATACTAAAATTGGAATGATACAGAGAAGATTAGCATGGCTCTTGTGCAAGGATGAAACAAATTCGTGAAATGTTTCATATTTTTAACAATTCCCTCTAATATGTCAGGCTATGTTGAATAAATAAAAAATGTTAAAAATAAAAGGGGCCAGGGATGCAGTTCAGTAGTAGATTGCCCTGGGTTCAGTCCCCAGTACTGTAAAGAAAGGTGGGAGTAGCCAGGTATGGTGTCAGGATCCTGATGGAAGAGGATTGATGATGAGCCTCAACAATTTAGCAAGGCCCTAATCAACTTAGACCCTCTCTCAAAATAAAAATCGAATGAACTGGGGTGTGGCCCCTCTGGGTTCAATCCCAAGCATCAAAAAAAAGAAAATTGGGGAGAAAGCCTTTCAACCCTTTGATTATTTATTTAATACGGGGGATTGAACCCAGAGGTACTTAATCACTAAGTTGCTGAGGCAGTTCTCAAACTCGGAGTCCTGTCTCAGCCTCTCAAGTCTATGAGATTACAGGTATGTGCCACTTGATGAATATTTTTAAATAATTAAAATTTTCAAGTACAGTAACTCCTATATCTGTTCTTATTGAAGTTAACACATTTAGTCCAGTTTTAATCTTTAAGATCACTTCCGCTTTTTTTTAACACATTCTAAATATTGGCCAGTTTTCTTTTCAAGAAGAATTTGTTATGTAGGTAAATTTGAAATAAAAATTGATGTTCATAAGCATCAAAATTTGAAGTCACTTATGGTGTCCTGGGTCCTTGGGTAAATGAAATTATTCGCAACGGTAGTCCTTGAAAGAAAGCACAAGTAATTATTAAGTAGAGTTTGGTGGGAAATGGGACAGGAGTTATTAGAAAAGAGGTCTTTACTTTCTCAAAAATTTTGGATTGAATGATATAGTCTTCATTTGTTTATTTAGGATGTAAGTCCAGGTAAGATTAAGGAACTTGCCAAAATCACAGGAATTCAGCTGCCCTAGTAAGAGGAGTTGTTGAGACCTCCATGTATTACCTATCTTTAGGACATTGGAGTCACTTGACAGAAAAAAATAAATCTTAATTACCACTGGTTTGTGTTGGATAATGTAGTTTCTCAGTGGGATCATGTTCTGAATAGAGACGTTAACCTTGAATAAAACCTAACCAGAGAAGGAAAAGTATCTTAATCTTAGATTTTTAAAGTTTTATGATATTAAATGATAATTAGGTTATCATAATAGCCTTTTCTCCTTTTGTTTTTTAGGTGGTATGGTCAGGAAAAAGACTATAATGTGCTAGTCATGGATCTTCTGGGACCCAGCCTTGAAGACCTCTTCAATTTCTGTTCTAGAAGGTTCACAATGAAAACTGTACTTATGTTAGCTGACCAGGTATGTAAAATTTTAATGAAAATAGAGACTGAGAATACTACTATTAGTTATAATTTAAATATTTCATAAACCAGAGTATCTTGATCCCATATGTCTCTGTTTATCTTTAGGAAAAGCAAAAAAAAAAAAAATTATAGTCAATGAGCACAGTGACCCATGCCAAAGTTCTGTGATAGAAGTCTGTATTGGGTACACTTGGTAACATGAAAGAATATAATTCCTGGGGAGAGCCTTGCAAGAAAGCTTTTGTTTATGAAGGTAAAATAGTGTTGCTGAATGGGTGATAGGTAACCCTGACCTTTTTCCAGTGATTTACTAGTCACAGATTAATGATTAGTGTTACTTAGCTAAGACAAGACTACGTTAAGTGACCTATTTTGTTTTTCTTCAAAGGTGGTATTTGTACATTGTATACATTTGCTTCTTAGAGGGTATAAGATAAGTAGTTTAAGTCAGAGATTACTGATCTGGCTTCAAAAGACATTTGACAAAGTAGAGGAGTATGATTTTTAAGTCTGTACATTCAAGGTCATAAAAGCTCTGAGTGAAATGGGAATAAATAAAAAAAAAATCTTGACACCTACTATTGAAAAGGGTAAGAACACATAACAAGTAGAGCCAGTTATAGTGGCATGCACCTGTAGTCCTGGCAACTTGGGAGGCTGAGGCAGGGGATTGTAAGTTCGAAACCAGCCTCAGCAATTTAGCAATGTCCTCGGTAGCTTAGTGAGACCCTGTCTCAAAAAATAAAAAGAGATGAAGATATGGCTCATTGGTTGAGTTCCTGGTACAGAAAGAAAGAAAAAACACATAAATAGAAAGATAATGTTGGCCATCTCCAGATGTGAAATACATTTTAAAATATCATTTCTAAGTAAATATCTTATACAAAAGATAGTATATTTGGTAATTCGAAAATAAAAACTTCTGTTATGTACAAGATGCCATAAACAGTCAAAAGATAATTTTTTAAAATTTAAATGTTTTCATAGTAGATAAAAGGTTGTCTTTATGCAGAGTGCTCTAAAAATTAGTAAGAAAAGGGTCAGCCAAAAGTATAACAGGCATCAAGAGTGTAGTTTGGCAGTTAAAAAAAAAAATGATCAAAATGGTAAGGACATAAGTTGATACTTTTTTTTACCTGCCAGTTCTAGAAAGAATATTATCATATGCTGCTGGTGGATATACAAATATTATAGCCTATAATTGGATGTTATCTATAAATATTAAAAGCATATGAATATTTTTCATAATCCTTGCTACTCTGAAGCCTTAGGCGGGCAGATCAGAAGTCTCAGGTTAGCCTGGGCAACTTGGTAAGACCTCATTTCAAGATTTTAAAAAAATCGATACCATTTGATTTGACATGATTTCCAAGAAAAGCTTATTACAATGATATGCTTAATGGAGAGGAGCGTGGGAAAGTCCCCAGTGCTTATCTACCAATGGTCAATACCCCACTCTTGAGGCAGGGAGAGGGAAGAGGGAAAGAGAGAGAGAGAAGCATGGAAATTGGTTTTTTATTTGGTTTTATTTTTTTGGTTTGGTTTGGTTTGGTTTTGAGATAGGGTCTAGGGCTTTGGAAAGTTGCTGAGGTTGACTTGGAACTTGTGATCTTCCTGCCTCAGCCTCCTGAGCCACTGGGATTATAGGCATGTGCCATAATTCCTGGGTGGAAATATGTCTTGGTAGTACCAGGATGATGGTTTTCTCATGCTGGGTATCAGACTTGGGGATTTATGCATGCCAAATAGATGCTCTGTCAGTGAGTTGTATACCCTCAGTCCCTACTAGGCTGTTGAAAGGTTACCTTAGCACAGGATTAAGGATCAAAAGCTTTTACTTATTTCATTTTTTGTAACAACTGAAATAATTCTAATTGTTATATTACTTTTTGTCGTTACAAAAAAATAAAGTAAACCTGAACACCAAATACTCCCAAGTCTTCCTATTGGGTTAGACCCTGGATTTTAACCATTAATACTGGAAGCACAAGCCAAAGGGCAGTACAAGCTTATGCTTATATATCCATCAACCTAGAAATGATTGGAGAGCATTTGTTTATTTTAATTTTTTCTAATGCTTACATTGTGAACTTTAAATAAATAATTGAAATACAGAAATATTTGAGAAATAATCTGTTGGTTTCTTTTATCACTTAATTCAGTTATCTTTCTTTTTTTTTTCCAGATGATCAGTAGAATTGAGTATGTGCATACAAAGAATTTTATACACAGAGACATAAAGCCAGATAACTTCCTAATGGGTATTGGGCGACATTGTAATAAGGTTAGTCAAATGCTCTTTGCATGAAAAAACGAAGAGTAAAATATTGACAGGAATTGCTTTTGTAGACTTCTCCATCTTTAAGAAGCCATAGTAAAAATTGTTGGTAAATTGCTTTTAAAGATTGTGCTAGAAAGATAATCAGCTAACTTTATTAACTTAGTAACTTGAAATATAGTCTTTCCAACTTACCCAACTGAGGTTGGTTATCTATGTGGAAATAGAAAATTCCAAGGGCTTTATAATGAACTGTAATTGTCTATGTTATTTAACTATCAAACAGTTGTATCTTTTTCATTCACTTGAATAGTGAAAACCTCCATACTTTTCCTCATGCTAAAAATCAGATTATAACCTTTGGCTCTAAAAGTGTGGGTTTTTGTAATATAAGTGTTTGTGCCAGTGTGGGAACCACTGACTTATCTGTCACCATGGCGTTAACATTTGCTGACGGAGCATGGTTGATACTGAGAATTCTTTAGTCCTTGGATTTGTGTATATAAAAGGATAACTTTTGGGCCTGCTTCAAAAGTAGTTGACAGTTTCTTACTTGAGTGCCAAGTTGGGTGAGTTCCCCCACCGCCATCCCTTTTAAAGAAAAAGAATAGATAAATGAAATGAACATTCATAACAACAAAAATAGTGCTTATTGGGATCTTTGAGAATGGTCCAACTTCTGGGGTGATTGTAATTTAGCTAGTGGCGCATGATTGCAGATAGAAACTAATTGTGTTGAAATTTTTTCTGCAATGATTAGTTCTATTGCGTGAACTGCTTTCTTTTATCCATTCATTGTTGAGCTCGGGCAGACAGGCAGCATTGGCAATGCACTAAGCATGTTAATGATCTGATGATCTGATAGAAATTCTCAACTTCAGGACAACTGGGGGGCTTTTTTTTGTTTTGTTTTTGTGTGTGTTTTTGTTTTGTTTTTGGAAGGAATACAAGTCCCATTTGTTTTATTAAACTGTTAGGGAAAATTCGGTATTTTTAGGCCCAGCTATAAATGTTTACCTTTGTTTGCCTGTATGAATGCCAACTTGGAGCCATTACCATTAGAATTGGTGTTGATTTGTTAATGTGTGAGATTGACCAAATTTTAGGAAATCAGACTTTTTAAATTGACCTTCAAATAATGAGATATTTCAGCCTACATGTATTATCATTCCCAAGCTGCATATTTAGGAAGTACTGTTTCTTTTGTGTCTGAAGCATCCAGGTTCTTAATTATTATTGTAAAACCTGGTATTTTAATTGAAAATATATTACCAGTCTTAATTTTGGGGGGGCAGTTTTGTCAGTTTGACTCTTCTTTTGGCCAATTTCCCAACCCTTTCAATTTTCTTAATCCTAAAGACGCATTATCCCCATATGATCCTTGTCCTGCATGTTGACAGTGCAGTACATGGTTTTTGCCTTAAGCTTGAATGATAGCCTAGATAATACTTTGGTTTTTGTTGCTTTCCTCTTTAAGAATAGCTTATTAATCATGTAGTTATGTTGGGAAGTCCAAGTTGCCCAGTGGTGAAAGATTTTTGTAGGATATGTGTCGTCTTTACAGTTACTAAAAAGAATTTTGTGGAGCTGTTTACTACTACACGGTTTCAGAGAGACTTCAGGTTAGAAGTGACCAGTTTTGCTTACCTAAAATTCAAGTAATAAATGTTGAGCATTTTAGTGTTTTGTTTATATAGTTGGGTTTTAGTGTTTTCTGTATTGCAGTTTGAAAAATGCCAGTTGTATGAGACTGGATTCTTTGGTCAGCTTGTTCTTGTAGTTTTATATTTGTGGGGAAAAGATTGAGGGGCGGGGGATTTGAGATCAATTTTTGTTAAATTTCTTACTTGGAAAATTGTTCTGAATTTGATGTTTAGGAGTAGCCACTCCAATCATAGTGAATGTACTCATCTCTTCCAGTAATCAGCCCTGCATGCTTATGAAAATAAATTTTAAGGTGACTAAATGCCTTCTACCTCTTCCTTACTGAAGATTTTTTTCCCCTATTGAATCTTTTTTTGGGGAAGTGCAGATTGTGGTGCCAAAGATTGCAGATCCAAATTCCCCCCCTTTTTTTTATTTAAAATTTGAAGAGCCAAATGTCACCATTGCTATCCCTGTTTCAGGCAGTGACACAATATAGTGGCAATAAAAATCTAAGTATTTTCTAGAATTCAAATATTCTTTAGCATGTGATTCTTATTTGGAAAACTGAGAAGCTACAGTGCTTGGTGGAAGAAGGATGGCATTTGGCTACCCTTTTCTTTCTCTAATGCCTCGGTGTTGCCTGTCTGCGCCGGCCATTGTTGCAATGTAAGCAATACTGTTTGATGCACTGCCACCCTCTATTGTCTGTTTAGTGTTTAGAATCTCCAGTGGGGAAGAGGAAAAGAAGCATGACTGTTAGTACTTCTCAGGACCCATCTTTCTCAGGATTAAACCAGGTCTGAAACTGTCTCCTATTCCAACCTCAATCCCAAATTCATGTGCTTTTCTTTTTTTATTGTTTTATTTTGATTATTTTTATTTCATTTTAATTCTGGATAATGTAGATCTTGCTCAAGCACCCCTTACTTACCGTTGGCATTATTCAGACATACTTGGCAAACATATAACGTTACCAAGATGTTTCTTTGTGGCTTTTGCTTAAAACTTGTAAAGTTTAGAGAAAACCTAAGTGGAAATAGGATTTTATATCTCTAACATCCACGTGAGGAAATAATATTGTCGTACTAGTATTGAAATTCTTTACCTAATAATAAACTTCAGATAGACCATTTAGTTTTTTAAAATGCATTTGGAGTTGCAGAACTTAACCAAAAATTTTAGTTGCATCAGTACTGTAAAATGAATATATTCTGCCTCACCTCTCTCCTCCTTCCCCAGTGAACTTCAGGTAAGTAAGTATAGGTCAGATTTCAGATCTAGTGTCTCTAGAATTGATTTGTCACAGGTTGTAAATTCTTAGCTTCAACCAAATGGATAAAGAACAGTGTATGCTCTGGAGCTAGAGGACATTATATTCTTAATAATACAATGGTAAAATAATTTATGCACTTATGAAACTGAGTGGTAGATTACCATTAATAATATGGAAGCCTGATGGTTTAGATTTTGTCAGCTCAGATAAGCTACAATAATTTGTTTCTGAATATTTAAAGAAAATATAAGCATCTCTTCATGTTTACCTTTGTGGAAGCTAGATAGCTTTTTTTGTTTCTTATATGAATTTTAAGATACAGGAAAATAAATAAAATTTAGGGACTTAAATTTTGATGCTTGACAACAGAGATCAATCTTTATATTTTCAATTTAGTATACACTTAAAAGAAGATATTGGCATGAAGATTCAAAAAAGAGCAGTTACTGTGTGTAATACCGTAATGGTCCACATGTATCTGAGTAACCATTTAATACGGCCCAGAATATTCAGGAACCACCCCCACTATTTCAAAGATTTCAGAAAGTTAATTATTTTTATTCAGGCAAAAAATAAAATGAAACTATTGTGATTAGATCTTGTTTGGGAAGTGAGAGCAAATAGCATGGTAGGTAATTTGGTATATTATAAGATAATATAAAAATTTTAAGCTCCTAAAGCCTCATTTTTACCTAGTCTTTCATATTTTCTACATTACACTTTGTGGCATAATGATTTCATAATTTACATATGAAGTCATATTGTTAATATTCTGTACATGCAGGTTAATTAGGTTGAGTGGTCTTGCATGTTTTTTGGAAGAATAGGGGAATGTCACCTCTAGAAGAAAAATTGTTCCAAGGACTAAAAACTAAAATTAGCAATAGTGTTTCTGAAGAAAATGGTCCCAACTTATCAAATGTTAACTGATTTATATGTGCTTGGATGAATAGGTAAGCTGCACTCTTTAAAACAGACACAACACAAATCTTCCAACATGTAATTAGTAAAAGTCCACAGAAAAGCAGCTTGATCCACCAAAGAATTTTGCCTCTGTTTGTATATGGAAGCCTGTATTTGTCTTATGTTTATTTAATGCTGACTTTGTTTAGTTGATTTTGCCTTTATATATTCACAACTTGTATCCTTGATACTGCTAGTTTCATGTAAACACTTTGGTTATGTGTTTATATCAGTTTTTTTGAGTTGAAAACAGCTACTAAAAGAAGCTTGATAAGTTCCCAAAGGTAATGAACTACCCAGAAATTTTCATTTTTATTTTAAGCAATTTTCCTTTCAGTTGTTATTTTTGGTATTTGTAAGAGAAAATTTAAAAATTGATTTATTTGCTTTTTAGTTTTTTATATTAAGGATTGAGATATTTTAAGAAGACAGTGTTTACATATTTTTAAGGTTTTTGTTTTTTTAAATATCCTCCTTTAGCTTTGTGGAAGGAAGGAAAGAACTGTATTGAATGCTGAGTTTCTATAAAGCAATCATGGATGGGAGAAAGTGTCTGGTTATTGAGTTGTAAATGGAGTTATCAAACATAGGTGTAGACTTGAATGAAACTAAAAGACAATTACATTAAAGATATTCGGTTTTCTTCTCTATTTTGAAGTACTAAAGGAAGCGATCCCAGAAAATATCCCTTAGAGGAAATTACCAAAACTGATTACTCTTTAGCACTCAGAATCCTAAAATTTACTAGGAGTATTTTTTAAATACCATGAAGTTGAATGTCTTTTTGTCTTAATTTTTTTTGTTTTCTTTTCAATGTGAATCTGTGGGACTTATTTACAATTTTTGTTTTGCTTAGCAGAAGTGTATTTCACTCATTTTAATATTTGTGTATGGAACTGGTTTTCATAATCAAGAGAAATTAACTGTGTGAGCAATTCATTTCTCTTAGTGTTTTATATCACTGACTTTCCCTATATTCCTGAAATAACTTGATGACTTAGGAAGGAAGTTTAATCTTGTTACTTGAAGAGCTTTCATTATCCAGTTACAGTTCACTAATAATTTTAATCTTTATTCTTTTTAGTAGACTTAGTGAAAATACAGTGTCTCATTGATGACAGGGTGATAGAAGCTCAAATGTTAATGTCTTTACCATGCCGAGTATAACTGAGAATGGTTTATAGTACCTGGCTGAAAGAGGTATTAACTCATTCTCCCAAGAGAGGTGCTTGGTTGTATCTTTTTAACCTAAATCAGTAACTTGCTTATTTTTTGACACAAACTCTTTAACAGTTTAGGTGAACAGGTTTCACAGATTACAGACTATGACAGAAGGGACCCAGTAGCCTTACAAAAAGAATTATAAAATTTAAGCATAACCAGCAGGAGCAATAGTGCATATCTGTAATCCCCGTGGTTCTGGAGGCTGAATCAGGAGGACCATGAGTTTGAGACCAATCTCAACCACTTAGTGAGATCCTATCTCAAATAATGTGATATATTGCTCCTGGGTTCAGTCCCCCAATACCAGGGGAGAGGAACATAGGCATAACTAGAAAATAAAAGTCAAGGGCACATATCTGTAATCCCAGCGACTGGGTAGGTTAAGGCAGGAGGATTGAAAGTTCAAGGCCAGCCTCAGCAATTTGGTGAGGACCTAAGCAATTTGGTGAGACCCTGTCTCAAAATAAAAAATAGGCTGGGGGTGTGCCTTATGGATAAAGTGACCTTGGGTTCAATTCCCCACTGTAAACCTCCCCCCAAAAAAAGTTTTTAATTCTGTAGAGTAAAAGAAAAGATAGTTGTTATAAATGAGCACCATATTCCCTGGGCTTATATGTGGATGAGAAAAAGCCAAACATTTTTTTCTAAAATGTTAATTTTGGTTTTAATTGGCTGATTTAAACTGCTAATTGTAAGCTACTTTGCTTTAATTACTAAGTGCTTTTTTTTTACATTGACATGTTACATTTTCCAGAAATTTAACGTGGTCACCTAATGTCAAATATTAATGCATGCTTCTTTATGAAAGTCTTTTTTTTTTAATTAATAAAAATCTTGGTTTTGCTGCCAATATCAAATTTTCTGGGTTGTCTTATTTTAGATGATGAATATAAAATTGGCATATTGAAGAGAGTGGCCTTTGTAGGAGGAAAGAGTTATGGATAGCTTATGTCTCGACTCTGAAACATTATGTTTGTTTACGAATAGTAACGGAATGTCATATTTCATTATGGCAAAGGCACACAACCACAACTGTGCCATCCAGGCATATATCCATTTGTCCACTTACTTTATAAAGACAGAATCCTGAACTGGAGCCTGTGAAGTGCAGATACCAAGGTTAAACCACTAGATTTAACTATATATTTTTTTTTCCTTGATTTATTGATGAGGACTAGTAGAAGCTTTTAGTGGTATAAGTCTGTTCAACATCTCTTCTGCTAACAGTACCTTTATTTTGGTTTATTTGTGCATATAGATACATGCAATTTAATGAATAAGAAGCAGTTTAAGCAAAGTTGAAACCCTAATGTTTCTTTATTTCTCTTTTAAAGTTATTCCTTATTGATTTTGGTTTGGCCAAAAAGTACAGAGACAACAGGACAAGACAACACATACCATACAGAGAAGATAAAAACCTCACTGGCACTGCCCGATATGCTAGCATCAATGCACATCTTGGTATTGAGCAGAGGTGAGTCTGATTTTTAGTATGTTTATGAAATACATAGTGCAAGCTACTAATAAATTTGTGAAGTATTATAATATCTTACAGTGTATAAGGAAGGATCCCTTGTGGCTAAGAATTTGAAGGATGCTTATTGATTGTTTTACCTGGTTCTTTCAACCAGTGCAGAGAAGCTGATTATAGGAGGTCTGTTCCTCCAGCCTGCTTTCTTCTTGGTACTGCAGATTGAACCCAGGGCCACTTTACTATCGAGCTATAACCCCAGCTCTTTATTTTTAAGGCAGGGTCTTGCTAAGTTGCTGAGGCTGGTCTTGAACTTTTGCTCTTCCTGCCTCACCCTCCTCAGTTGCTGAGATTACAGGCATGCCCAGTGAGGCTATATGTTTTCTTTGTTAAAGAAGGTTGTTTCTTGGGGAGAAAAATACTGCATCTTCAAAAGTTAAAAGTATAAATACTATTTTGACATGTTTTTATTTTGCAGCTGAACATAGTACCTATTTTTAATGCTGATTTTGAGCATTTTGTGTTTTCCTGGTGTTAGTTATGAGGGTTCTAATAAAACTAAGGGATTGGTGGACTATCCCCAGTTCTGCTTTTCCATTCAGATATATAAATTAATAGGATCTACTTTAAAAAATAATTTGTAATTTCTGATCTTTTCAAATTTCCCTTATCTTTATTAGAATTGATTCCCCCCTCCCTCAAAACAAATATACAAATAACAAGTGATACTCCTCAAGGTTGGGAACTTCATGAGAAGAATTTCAAGCTTGGGAAATAACCATGAGTATCTAAACACCTTGTGTAAAGCTATGATTTAACTTTCTCTGTATGATGAAATAGTACCTATTCCATTTAAATATATATATTTATCTGAATCCAGAGATATAGTGCAGTTGCAGAGCACTTGCCTATCATGCTCAAGGACCTTAGTTCAATTCCCAACACTATAATGAATGAATAAAACATGAATGCATGTATCAGAATATATTTGTGTGTATACATAGATGATGTATGTATGTATTATATAGGTGTTTAATTCACTTCAAAATGCTAATTGATTCAGATCCCTCAGGGTTTTTTTTATCGTGTAGTGTGGTTGTAGTTTTGGTGTTTGGAGTCTTTGGTACTGGGTATTTAACTCAGGAGCACTTTACCTCTGAGCTACGTCCTGGCCCTTTTTATTTATTATTTTGAGATAGAATCTCACTAAGTTGCAGAGGGTGGCGGGTGGCCTTGGAATCCTCCTGCCTTGGCATTCCTCAAGTTTATGAGCTCCTACAAAACTTAGAAGCATCTTGTTACTGAAATTGTTGGCTTTATAATTTTGGATTCCGTGATAAAAGTTTGTTGAGATAATCCATTATAAACTTGATTGCCTTCACTTAAGTATCATCTTGCATAAGATACCAAACAGTTCTCTTCTTCATTTGAGAAAAAAATTTTCCTGTATACAGCACTTGGTTTTTCTTTCATATGTTTTCCATATTAGTTCCAGGTCATAAAATTACATTCTCTTTTCTAGTCGCCGAGATGACATGGAATCATTAGGATATGTTTTGATGTATTTTAATAGAACCAGCCTGCCATGGCAAGGACTAAAGGTAAATCAGATTCAAATTTACTGAAGTTTTGTTTTAAGAATAAAAATAAATGTGTGTAAAGGGGTTATGTCTAAAGTGATTTTGACTCCACTCGTTTTTACTTAAATTTCACATCTTGAATTCTAATGTATATTAATATGTCTAGCAAACTAACAGTAAGGTTTTTCTCCAGGGTATTGAATATATCTTTATGCTTAATTTTATTTTCCACAGGCTGCAACAAAGAAACAAAAATATGAGAAGATTAGTGAAAAGAAGATGTCCACTCCTGTTGAAGTTTTATGTAAGGTAAATATGCATAATGAGAATTATTGAAAAATATAAATAATAAAAGGCAAAAAAAGAAAAAAGCTACATTTTTACTTGTCAGCCCTTAGGACTTAAACATCTTACTAGGTAGCTGTTTGCCATTGCCATTTTTAAGCTTATATTTTGATTATTCTAAATAGCTTTGCCTTTTTTTTTTTTTTTTAAGCTTTACTTTTGAAAATGACTTAAACAAGGGGTTGGAAATTTAGCTCAGTGGCAGAGCGCTTGCCTAGCATGCACAAGGCCCTGAGTTCAGTCCTCAGCCCTGAAAAAAAAATTACTTAAACGTGAGTAATTTTAAGTGAGTGTTTTATTTTATATTCCTAGTTTGTTGAGCTTTCTGATCTGTTTTTTTAAATGGAGGAAAAATAGGGCAGATAGATTCATTGATCTTTGAGGAAGAGGAATAAATATTCTTAATATAAATTGATGTCAGAAAGGAAATTGAGTATCAGTAATAGGTCCATCAAAGAATAGAGAAATGGGTAGATAGATCATAGTGATAGAAAATAGCAATTTTGTAATAGTAGAGAAATGCAGAAGACAGTTTGAATCAGGCTTGTTTCTCTGGACTCTCAAACTTTATACAGAATCTATTTTGTATGCAATGATACTGCTTTTTTTTTTTTTTTTTTAAAGACAGAGGGACAGTAAGAATCAATTTCGTTTAGTTTTTCATGTGGCTTTCATTGCTCCAACACTTCATTGTGTACATAGTGCTGGGGTATGAACTCACGTCCTTGTGTGTGCCAGGCAAGCACCGTAACTGCTGAGCCACCACTCCAGCCCCAATACTGCATATTTTAAAAAGAAAATCAGTTCAGTGAAAGAAGAATTAGATTGATATGTATCACACATGTTTATAGTGATTGCTTTGTAGATTATATTCTTCATGAATCTGCTTTTCTATGTGAACAGGTGTACACAAACTCTTTTATGAAAAAGAAAGCAGTCAGTGTGGCATAGTGGAGCATGCCTGTAATTCTAGCAATTGGGAGGCTGAAGCAGGAGGACCACAAGTTTGAAGCCAATCTGGGCAACTTGGCAAACCCTATTTCAAAATTTTTAAAAAATTTTTAGAAAGGACTAGGGATATGCCTCGGTGGTTGTGTATTCCAAAGTAGGATATCTGAATTATTTGAGAACATAGTGCTGTAAGAAAAGTATACATATTTTGTCTACTAATGCAAAAAGAGATAATACAGTGGGTAGGGTGATGAGATTTTTTTAAATTTATGAGGTGACTAAGCCATAATTACTTTGTCATATATTCAAAAATAAGATTTTTGTCTTAACTCTTGAACCTATAGGGATTTCCTGCAGAATTTGCTATGTACTTAAACTATTGTCGTGGGCTGCGCTTTGAGGAAGCCCCGGATTACATGTATCTGAGGCAGCTATTCCGCATCCTTTTCAGGTCAGTTTTTAAGGTATTTTTAAGACTGCAAAGCCCAGTGAGGGAAATGTTAAATCTTTTAAATTAGCTAAAGTAAGGAATGTCTAAACAATATGAATAAAAATTTGAAGAAACTGAGTTCTTTGGGACTTAAGTTGGCTTTTGTCCATTTGTAGTGCAAATATATTTGAGATCATTTTAGTTTAGTTTGAGATGGAGACAAAGTAGAATCTTAATGTTTCCAGAATCATTGCAATTCACATTAGAAATAAGTGGCTGTCAGTGCCCCCTGAAACTCTCTTAAATTTGGTACACAACCCTAATCAGTACCAAATTAAAATATCAGGTAGCTATGGAATCTGACATTGTGGTGGCAGTCCTAAACCAAGATTTCTTTAGAGTACCTGTGGCTCAGATTCTTAGAAGAAAATAGGGATTGAGGGAATCTTCTAATCCCAGAGAACTCTTCCTAAGGTACCAGCTCAGACATTTGCCTAGCAGTCCTCCAGTTCTGTACTTACTCTTGCTTATGGGAAATACCTCCTATTACAAATATTTATCTGTAGGAAGAAAAATGTAGAAACTACCACATTTAAGATGAAATAATCAACTGGGCACAGTGGCACATGCCCATAATCCCAGCAGCTCGGGAGGCTGAGACAAGAGGGTCTCAAGTTCAAAGCCAGCCTCAGCAACTTAGACCATGTCTCAAAATTTAAAAAAAGATGAAATAATCATGTTCTAAAGGACTATCTTGCTATTTTGAAAAGTCAGTAGGGTGTGTTATTAATGTGTTAACTTACATGGTTGTTTATTTTCTAGGACCCTGAACCATCAATATGACTACACGTTTGATTGGACAATGTTAAAGCAGAAAGCCGCACAGCAGGCAGCCTCTTCCAGTGGGCAGGGTCAGCAGGCCCAAACCCCCACAGGCAAGCAAACTGACAAAACCAAGAGTAACATGAAAGGTTAGTAGCCAAGAACCAAGTGACGTTACAGGGAAAAAATTGAATACAAAATTGGGTAATTCCTTCATTTCTAACAGTGTTAGATCAAGGAGGTGGTTTTAAAATACATAAAAATTTGGCTCTATGTTTTTTTAAAAAAGACGTCCTTGGAAAATTTGACTACTAACTTTAAACCCAAATGTCCTTGTTCATATATATGTATATGTATTTGTATATACATATATGTGTGTATATTATTATTATTATTATTATATCATTTTCTCTTGGGATTTTGGGTCATTTTTAACAGCTGCATCTTTTTTACTCATTCATTAACTCTTTTCCAAAATAAATATTTGGTGTTGGGAATATGGTATTATCAATCAATCCAAAATCCTAGACCTAACACTTGTTGATTTTTAATAATGAATCTGGTTAGCTGTGATATTTTGCTTTCTTTCAGACTAACAGTGTTAAGATTTTTTTTTGTTTTTTATTTTTGCATGTTATGCTTTAAAATGGAAAATTGTGAACATGATCTAATTGTAAGAGGTGAGTCTGGCATTGCCCCTAGGTGTCTTATCTTCTCAGTTGCAGAGCATCTCATTTACTCCTTGGCTAACTGCAAAGCAAAAGCTCAACGTACCTTTCCCAATCACAAAACAAACCTCTTAGTTCCTGTTTAACTGCAGAGGTTCTTAATTTCAAAATGATTCATACGGTTTTGGCTTCAGTTTTTTAAATGTTGCAAACATCAGGCTCTAAGGGCTTAATATGAAATTGAAGCCTGCAGTTAAGCCTTGCAAATTGAAGATAACTGGGGCAAATGCCATTGAACTGCTTATGAAGTTACTTTGTATCTTAATTTTAATGCTCCTAAGGAGTAGAACTGTTAGGGCACAGCTCCATTCAGTATCGCTGTTGCCACACAGTTCAACTCAAATTTTCATGTTTTTGTTTTTGTTTTGCCCTTTCTGGGGCTTACCTCCTGATACTTGCCTACTTTCTGCAAGTGGTGGGCAGGTAAGGTTTATTTTTTCATTTCTAATTATTAAATTTCTGAATGACTGCTCTAGTCTGAATTTAGTCTTCATGGATTAATCTGTGTCCATATTTTCAGTGTTGTATTTAAACCATGTTATAATTTGAAATTAGATTCTAATCTGAGGATTATTTTCAAGAACAATAACTAACTGATGTCATCCTCATCCCAGCAGCTCCTATCTGTTAGAAGTGAAGTTAAAGTTGGGCATAGTGGTGCATACCTGTAATACCAGCTTCTCAGGTGGCTGAGACAGGAGGATCTCAAGTTCTAGGCCAGCCTGAGCAATGTAGCAAGATTCAATCTCAAAATAAAACTCTAAAAATAGGGCTGAGAATGTAGCTCAGTGGTAGAGCACTTGCCTAGTGTGTACATGGTCCTGGGTTCAATCCCCAGTACCATACTACCCACGATAAAAAGTTGAGGTGCTGCTATTTCCTATTTCTATATTTAGGAAAAGTTGAAGATTTAATGTACCCCTGGGGGTTCTCAGATGTTTAAATTTAAGGTCAAAATGGCAAGCACTAGTACTTTCCCGGTGTTCTCTACCCTCTTGCATCTCAGTTGGGACTCTTGAGTGTTTTAATCATTATATAACTAATCATAGGGCCAAGAAGTTTATAGTGAAGTAGGTAGCTAGTATCACTGAGAAATGTTCTAGTATTTAGGTAAAACCAAATAGAATCTCTTCAATCAAGCACTTTATTATACTTGACACTTACAGTGTATTTGCTTTTTTCCTCACAAAACGAAGCCATTTCTTCCCCCCACCCCTTACCCCCAAAAGCTAGCTGGGATAATAGGATCATCATGAGCTAGAGTTTCTAGAACTGAAATTAGTTGAAATCTCATCTGACCTAGGACATTTTCCTTCAGGCAGTAAGCAGCCTTCAGAAAGAATTGCGTTATTTGAGCTAGTTTCATTGTTAGCTTATTTTTGTGTGTCTCTTGCTCAATAAACAAGCAGAATTTTTGTCCTGCCTTATCCAGGTCTTAAAGAGGAGAAGTTGGATCCACTGAGTTAGTATGTTTCCTTGAAAAAGAAAAATTGTAATTAAACTTTAAGTTTAATCCTTATTTTGTATTGTAACTATTTTTCATAAAAGTAACTTAAAATCTTAAAAATTTAACAGCATCATTAAGGCACAGCAGTCATACAGATCAGTACATAAACATGCTCTTTACCAAATTATGAAAAAATCAAAAATTCCAATTAATCATTATATACCATTAATTGCTTTTAAAGATCAATTTCGAAGGCCAGGTACAATGGTATCCATGCTTATAGTCCCAGCCACTAAGGAGGATGAGGCAAGATGATCACTTGAACCCAGGGTTCACTGCTGGCTTGGGCAATATAGAAAGACCTCCACCTCTAAAAAGAAAAATGGATTACTAAGTGATACGTTTTGACAACAAACAAAAAAGATTGCAACTAAAACATGCCGTTCTATAGACTACAGTCAGCAGAATTTTTTCTTTATGCTTTTATCTTGGAAATATCTGTATTGTTCTTTGTGTATAGAATTTGATTCCCAAAGCAAAGCTTACACAAATCGCTCTTCATATAAAGCCATGAAAATAGAGTTGCACTGAGAGTGGCATGAGTTAATCATGGGAGTTCTAGTGCCCTAACCTCTTCCCTGTCACATTACTGAACTGTACCTGATGACAAGCTCTTAAATAATAGTGTCTAAAACCATAATTTTAGAGTTCACTACAGTAATTTTTTTATTTAAGGAAGAACTCATGCATCTTAATAATTCATTGATTTCAAAGAATCCTTTTAGTGGTAAGAACACCATATTATTATATTTCTCTAGTTAAAATTTTTATATACAACATTTTTTCCATGGAATTATATTTTCAGATAATTGCATTTTAGTACATTCAGTTTCATAAATGAATCTTCAAGAGGTAGATCTCAATTGGAGGAATGAATAGCTGTTAGTAAAATCATGGGAATACTAGCATTAACTAATACATTCCATGCAGTTATTTTTGGAAATATGTAATGTTTCTTCCATGGAAAATTGCCATCACTTGTTAGAGCAGTTCACTAGAACATTCAAAACTCTTAAGTCTGACGTATTTAACCAAGATGGACTTATTGTGAAACAGGTGATTACTTTCTTTAGGCTTTTTCCAAATACTCCATTCCAGGGCCAATCAAAAGATGAAGAAACCATCTTTTCTCCTAATACCCATTATTGTCTGTACTAACTTTTCAATGGTAAAGTTCCACAACATTATATATATATGAGAGAGAGAGAGAAACAGATACCTAACATGCTTCCAAATTCATTGTATTCCTTTTTAAGTTGACTATTTCTTTAGTTGTGGGCAGAGATGGGGGGAATTTCAGAAGAAGAAAAGCCAAAGGTGGATCCTAACATAATTCTACTCTGTTCTCATCATCTAACTCAGCTGCTCACTACCCAGCCCACAGGTATTAATAAGCATAGTTTTATCATAACAACATAAATGGATATCAAAATTGTTACCATTCAAAGAGAAGAAATATTTCCCTACCATGTCCATGTTCTTCCTTAAATTACCTTCCAGTATTTACTGGGCTTCACCTACTGTTTATATCTAGCTTAACTTTTTCTGACTTCACCAATTGCTGCCAGGAACATGGCTGGTCATTCAGCAGTGTAACCCAAATCACAGGAGAAGACCTTGAAATATCTGGAGAGAATAATCTGCTCTGAATACACTCAATCCAAAGAAGTACCAGGAAGTTGCATCTTCTCTTTGAAATCTTGAATTTTTCTCAGCTTTTTTTCACTATGGATATTAAAGCTGGAGAGAAAAGAATTAAAGAATCCAACAGGAGATGAAGAGAGTGCAAGAGTTGATTTTTGGTGATCTGGAACCCATGTCTCTAAGGTTTGCTGGACCTTATCGGATTTTACGATGCCCACAACTGTCAGAAGACCTAGAACATCAGTATTCGTGCTATGCCTCTATATTATGCAGACAGCCCATCTACTGTTTTGGAGAAGGATTCTCTTCTAACAGGTATTTTAAGGCTCAGCAAACTCAGAAATCTGTTACAAAATGAATTCTGTAGTAGGGAAGACAAAAGACTTTAAATCATTTATTTTTTAGTACAGTTTAGAGATTATATATATATTTATATATGTGTGTGTATACACACACACACACACACACACACACACTTCTTGCTATACTTGACTTTTATTTAGTTTGTGCTGAGAATAATATTTCCTTTGTCTTTCCCAATTTAATACTTTAGTTTCTGTGGGAAAAGTTATTGTACCTTTTTTGTTGCTAGTTCTTTCTATACTGCCAATCTGATTCAGAATTCTCCAAAATTAATTCTGCTTAGAAAAAAAAAAAATACCACCCAAGCCTGGCGCAGTAGCACATACCTATAATTCAAGCTACAGAGAGAATACTAAGGCATGAGTATTCCAAATTCAAAGCCAGTCTGAGAAACTTAGCAAACCTCATCTCAAAATTAAATTATTGGCAATGTAACTCAGTGGTAGAGTGCCTCTTAAGTTCAGTCCTTGGTATTGCCAAGAGAAAAACCTTCATACATAGGCATGTTTTAGGAAAAGTTCATTAATGTAAATAACATTAGTGAATATTAACACTTAAAATAACTTTCAAACAGGGTGTGGTGGTTTGTGCCTATAATCCTAGTTATTTGGGTAGCTGAGGCAAGTGAATCCCAAGCTTGAGACCAGCCTCTGTAACTTAGCAAGACCTGTCTCAGAAAATAAAATGGCTAGGATACAGCTCAGTAGTTAGTACCACTGGATTTAATCCACACTAAGGGGCAGGGCATGGGTGGGGGTTTTTTTCCCCAAAAAAAATCTTTTATTTATTTTTTTATTATTGTTGTTTTTTAAAAAGAGAGAGTAAGGGAAAGAGATGATCAATTTTATTTATTCATCTGGGTTTTGTTTCTCCGACACTTGGTTGTGTTTGTGGTCCTGGGGTTTGAACCTGGGTCCTTGTTCATGCCAGGCAAGTACTCTTAACTGCTAAGCAACGCTCCAGTCCACTTTTATCTTTTTTATATTGTATAAGAGGATCCTAAATCTCAAAAGCCCCATCACAAGTTTATAGACCTTATTCTTATATCAATTTCTCCTTGAACTAGTTCCTGACTATGAGAGAAAAAAAAAACCTGAAGACATTTGAAGTGAATTCACAATAAAAGCATTCTTTTTAGATTTCAGATTGAGGGGTAGAATATTCTTTGTTAGCCAGGCACAGTATTCTCACCTCTAATTCTGGTGACTTGGGAGGCTAAGGCAGGAGGATCACAAGTTCAAGGCCAGCCCCAGTATTTTATCAAGTCCGTGCCTCAAAATAAAAAAATAAAAAACAGGATGTGACTCAGTGGTAAAGCACCCCTGGGTTCAATCCCCAGTACCAAAAATGGGGAGGGATATTCTTGTTGGGTTATATATAAACATTCTTTTTCCAATTGAAGATTTAAATGCAGCTATTAGCTCCTAAATAATAACATTAATCCTCCAACTCTGTGTTAAATCCCCCCCCCCTCTTTTTTCCTAGGAACAAAGGGATTCATCCCTCATTTTAACTGATGTTACAGTGAACATACGTTCTTGAGCTTTTGGAAACCAGGAACTACCTGCACCCAGTCTACAAGATAAAAACTGAGGAGTAAAGCATGCTGAAGAAAGGAATGCTTATTAGTTCTTCAAGTTTGAATGTTGGATACCTGAATGTTCCTTTTGAGGTTTTCTCTGCTTCAGTAACATCGTAGGACAATTCACTGGAGAAACATTACTCCTAGGTGGAGTTCCTACCTTTGACCCACCCGAAGATTTAAAGCTGGATCTGGCCACTCACTGCTGTATTCTACCAGGAATATTAGACCAGCCTTTAACCAGTCCTTAAACAATTGTCATCACTAATTGACCCAGCAATTCTGAACAGATAGAATTCTTATCTAGAGTTTTCTTATTATTAAAAACAGAACTGTTTTTTATTATTTTGACTAACAATGCAACTTATGTTTCCTTTTTAGTTTGTTAGTAACTGTGGCTTTCTACTTAACCATTTGGGGGAATATTTGGTATAATAATGAAATTCACCATAATGTGGTTACCTGAGCAAGCTATGATAAAAAAAAAAATCAGTTTTAGTAGTTATGAAAACAGGGATTTTTGTTGTTTTTTTTGTTTTGTTTTGTTTTGTTTTTTTAATGATATTCAAGAATAATTGCAAGACTTGAAACCAAATTCTGATGGGATAGGGGTTGTTTCTATTTAGCTAATCTGTAATTTCTTAACTTGCGTAGCATCTTATCCTATGAAATTAGAATTAGATCACAGAATATGGTCAGATTTTTCTAAATTCAAGGTTTATTTACCTTGCTAATCCTATTCACTAGTATGTGTCAAACAATAATCCCCAAAGTTTCAGTTCATTTTTGGTTGCTTCCTGTGAGTTTGTTAGGCAACAACATCTATTAGTTCCCTCTCTTCATAGGCAGAGACAGAGAAGTAGTAAAGCACCTGCTTTTTCCTCATGACTTACCACAGTATATTTATCAAATGAACGAAAATTATTTCTGCCCTCAAATGGAAAAGCTCCTTGATAACAACAGAATATCTACCCAGCAAAGATATATATGAATGTTAAAGTGGTATTTCAGGAGAAACAAAGATTCTCCATAAAATAAATAATAGTTTTCTTTTTTTCATGTATCCCACAAGAGGTAGTCCCATAAATGCTTGAGAAGTAAGAGAAAATGAGCAGTTTATAATGGACAGAAGCATGGTTTGTGCTGAAGGAGTGAGGAGCGGTCAAAGCTGCCAGTTAACCATCCTAAGGCTTGGAAGGGGCTGGACAAAGGACATTATATTTCAAAGATTAAGTGGCTATAAGTGAGAGGAGAAAGTGCTTACATGGGATTTTCATATTATTTAAGAGAAGGCATATTTCCTGTTTGGCTCAAGCCATAGATAAATCCTGCAGCTACTCTGACCTGCTGGCTGCGTTTTTAATTTTATTTTAAGAGAGAGAGGAAAAAGAATCAACTTTGTATTTTTTTCGTCTGGCCTTTGTTTCTCTGACACTCAGCTGTGTATGTGGTGCTTGGGTTCGAACTCTGGTCCTCATGCTTGCCAGGCAAGCACTCCCAAGTGTTCCAACCACTGAACAACTGTTCCAGCCCATGGCTTTATTTATTCAAACCTGCTGTTAGGAAGAAAGTCCTAAGATTAGGATCTGCTTTGCGGGGCAGGGGAGAAGGAAGTGTGTTCAGAGTGGGAGAACTTGAGAAGTAAGCCACACCACGACCACAAAATAAAAATGCTTGTTTGCATTTTTTTAATCCGTGATGAAACTTTTTTTTTTTTTTCCTTCGGTTCTGGGAGATCAAATCCAGGACCTTAGGAATGCTAGGCACCTGTTACACCACAGAGCTACATCCCTAGCCATGAAAAACATCTCTTTAACTCAACAGGTGAAGATAAAGTTTTAAAGATTTATGTAAGGTTTCTGTATAGAAATCGTATACGTCACAAGTCCATTCAGTGGAATAACTCAAAATAATTATACTTCATACATTTACTATTGAAGCTCACCTAGTTCTGGCCAGATGCAATGGCTCATGTTTATAATATCAACAACTCAGGAAGGTGAAACAGGATGACCGAAAATTTAAGACTAGCCTGGACACCTTAGACTGTATCTCAAAAATTAATAGGTTGATTAACAGAAAGGACTGGGAATGTAGCTCAGTGGAAAAGCACCTCTGGGTTCAATCCCCAGTACTCCACCCTCCAGAAAAATAATCTTACCTAGTTCATTCCTGATTTGTAACAGAAATGTATGCAAAAATCCATGTTCATGGTGTGTATGATTGAAACTATACCGTCTAGTTGTTGAGGCAAAGCAATCTCATTCACCAAATTTTTGAAAGCATAAAAACACTTTGTACTAAAGTTAATTGAACATGCTCATTTGAGCTACTAGTATTTCTTACAATGAGAAGCTTTTGATTTGTATTATATCATACCTTCCTAGTTATCCAAATCATTAAAAAAAATTTAATTGAGGACTCGTTTTTATTTTAGAAAGCTGAGTCTGGTGATTTTTAAATAGATGAAAGTAACATGAGCCACTCTAAAGTGAATCTCAGTTCCATGCGTTTTTCCTGTTTGGGTGTATTTTAAAATTCATGTCAACTTGAAAGTTTAACCTTTTTTTTTTTCTGTTTTGATTTTTTTTAAATAGGTTTCTAAGCATGAATTGAAGAACAGAAGAAGCAGAGCAGATGATTGGAGCAGCATTTGTTTCTCCCCAAATCTAGAAATTTTAGTTCATATGTACACTAGACAGTGGTTGTGGACAACCATTTACTTGGTGTAAAGAACTTTAATTTCAGTATAAAATGGCTCTGGGCAGCATTGTCGATGCTGTGTCACGAGTTGTAGCCGCTGTAATTGTGAATATTAACTGAGATAGTGAAACATGGTGTCCGGTTTTCTATTGCATTTTTCAAGTGGAAAAGTTAACTAAATGGTTGACACTCAAATTGGTGGAGAAATTGTGCATATGCCAATTTTTTGTTAAAACCTTTCATTTTGAACTATACTGCTTTGAGATCTCATTTCAGAAGAACGGCATGAACAGTCTTCAGCCACAGTTGTGATGGGTGTAAATGCTCACAATTGTGCATTCTTAGGGTTTTCCACCCCTGGGGTTTGCAAGTTGTTCACTTAAAACATTCTTTAAATGGTTGGCTTCTTGTTTGCAAGCCAGCTGATATGGTAGCAACCAAAGATTCCAGTGTTTGAGCATATGAAAGACTCTGCCTGCTTACTGTGCTAGAAATAACAGCATCTAAAGTGAAGACTTAAGAAAAACTTAGTGACTACTAGATTATCCTTAGGATTCTGCATTAACTCTATAATGTTCTTGGTATTAAAAAAAAAGCATATTTGTCACAGGAATTTAGTTAACATCTTACAACTGAACATGTATGTATGTTGCTTAGATAAATGTAATCACTGTAAACATCTATATGATCTGGGATTTTGTTTTTATTTTGAAATGGGAGCTTTTTTTTGTTTACAGGTTCATTAAAAACTAAAAATTGTTTCTGTAAGGAAATGAGGTTTTTTTTAACAACGAAATGCCTTGCTGGCTCACTATGAAATAAAAATCTCCCCAATTTTTTAATAGACTACTTCAAGCCATTTGTTACTTGCTATTCCTTTGCAAATCTATTAAGATTTAGTATTATAAATTCTCAATTTTTTTAATTAAAATTTTTTTTCTTTTGGTGTCAAGGGAAAAGGCATTCTTTCACTTTTTCTTTTTTTAATGACTTGCAGGCACAATACCTAGTACTGCAACTGGCAGAACTTGGCATTGTAATTCCTGCTGCCACTGATTTACAGCTAGACTGATTTTGAATAAGAATGAAAGCATTAAAGGGTTTGACTATAAAATGTTTTTATTTAAAATAATTGTGAAATGGCTATAAGCAGTTGACTAAACCTTGGACAGAGTTACACTGTGTGAAGTTAAAGTGCTTGTTGACCCTCTATGTAACCCCTTCTGCTTCTATAGGTTTCCTGTGTGCGTGCGCTTTCTCTCTTCTTTGCACGCTCTTTTTCTCTGACCCAAGAGAAAGGAAAACTTACGAGAATTCTTTAGTGTAATTTATTCATTTATAGCATGTGAGGATAAATTAAAAGTAATTTGTCTGAAAAAAAATGATGTGGGAAACATTGTGTACATGTAGGAGCTTTGTAAAATAACCAACTGTAAATTGACACGTGTTTGGTCAGATGTGTCAAGTTTGATTTGTTTTTGGGCAGGGGGGTACTTTTTCTTTTTTTTATTTGAAGACTACTTTAGCAATAATTAATTCCATGATTTCCACATGCTGCCATTAAGGGATATGTTAGTTGCATAGTATGAAAAAATCTTAGTCTGAAGCTTTTGGGGTTGGCGTAGGCAGCTTCTTTGTTTCTTTTCTAACCACCCTTGTCAGTTAAGGTATTTGTTTCTTGACTAATAAACCCTTTGATACTTTTAGCCAGAAATCAGTCTCATAAAGCTATTTTTGAGTATAGTTTGTGTAAAATAAAACTGTTCAGCTTTGGTAATGAATTTTCCAAGCTGGACTCCCTCTAGCAAGATATTTTTCAGTGCTTTTATTTACTATGCACTTAGACTATGCACTTTTTCTGAAATATTTTTGTAACACTTTTTTGTATTTTTGCCATTTGAAAAGGTTGTGGTGTAGTTGGTCTGTAATTAAGTTGCAGATTTAAAACTGCTGTTAGCTTTGTAAATCAAACTATAGGTGTTTTTGTCCTGGTATATTGTCATTCCATCTGCAGCTGGAGCTGGAATCCCATTGACCTTCTAGCTACCATTCATTTTCTTCACAGTTCACAAAAGAAGAATGTGAAATTCAGTGAATGCTGTTACTAATCCTGTCGGGAGATGAATCTCATTTCACCAAAATTAAATTTATGATTTTCCACTAAAATGATACAAGTTGAAGACACATCACTCTGAAATTGGAAGACCTCACCACTTAAGGCTGCACAGTGGCTTGCTCAGCTGAACTCTAGGTTATTCCTCTTTACTTTGTTCACCCATTGGGGGGTGCAGGTTTTTGTTTTGTTTTGTTTTTAATGTTGGGAGATGGCCATTCTAACTACTGTTGAATGTCTCTGTTTTGGGAAGGTATACAAGAAAATAAAAAAGAATATATATGAAGGGAGAGACTGGTTATCTCCTCCCATATGGTTGTGCATATGCTCTTATGGCCTGTATTTGCAGGTTTGATTTTACTGATTTCCCATCAACAAATTTTTATCATGAGATCTTTCTACTTCTACTAGCTCTTACAATACTAGGAGTATTAAATGTTAAATATTTTGAGGAGAGCATACTATAATTATAAGCTTAATTACATTATAATAAAATTATCAAACATGGATTTTAGAATCCAAGCTAATGAGGTAGTTTTTTTAGATATCAAGAAGAGTCTAATTGAACTTGAACATGAATGCCTGTATTCCCAACTGCTCAGGAGTCTGAGGCAGGAAGATCCCAAGTTTCAGGCCAGCCTAGAAATTTACAAGACCCCCTCTCCAAAGAGGGGTAGGCTGGACATGTAACTCAGTGGTAGAGCTCCTAGGTTCAATCCACAGTATCATCTGGGAAAAATAAGTTTTCTTGTAACTCCTAACAAGAATGAGCCATGGGAATTCTAAGAAGGACTGACCTCGACAACGTTAGCTCAGCTGAAGGATTCATCAACAGTCGGTGTGGTTCAATCTGTGACACCTATTTTTCCCAGTAGTCTGAGACGGTTTTGGGGTGGGAGGGTTGGTGGTGGTGGTGGTTTTTTGCTTTTGTTTTTGGTGGGGGTGGGGTGGTTTCTTTGTGGTACCAAGGGTCTCACTAATTTCTCCAGGCTGGCCACACTCCTTAGTCACTGTGATGCACCACCACACCTGGCCAATTTTTTTTTTAAGTCAAACTGGTATTTAGTAATATTTTAGTATTCTCTTTGCCTGTTTTAAAAGTGATAACCCTATGGTCAAGATGTGAGGCAGTCTATGCAAAGTATAGTAAAGAAATATGAAACCAGAAACTGGCATACATCTGATCCCAGCAACTGAAGCAAGCGGGTTGCAAGTCAAGACTAGCCTCAGCAATTTAGTGAGGCTATAAGCCACTTACTAAGATCTTGACTCAAAAAATGGCTATTCAGTTTCCAGTACCAAGAATACATACGTAGAGAGATAAGAAGTTTAATTTTGAGACAGGATCTAAAGTTGCCCAGCATACCACCATACCTGGCTCCACTAAAATTAAAATTTTTAATGGTACTTGGAATTGAACCCCAAGACTGAGCTCCATTTGCAGCCCTTCATTCTTATTTTGAGATGTGAATTTGCTCTCCTGCTCAGCCTTAATTATTGGGGTTACACGTATGCACCACTGCTCCTGGCTTCTGCACTTTAGCAGAACAAACAACATTTTTAGGATACTTCTCACACCCAGAGATGGTGATAAAAGAGATGTAATCACTATCTGTATTGTTGAAGTATGGTGCCTTGTTTTCTGAAATGACTTGATAAGCCAGTTAACAAATGCTGGGGTTGTATCTCCGTGGTTAAGCACTCATGGGTTAAATTCCCAATACCAAAAAAAAAAGATGAAAATGTCCAGCAGTGGCAAAGCTGTTAGACAGCTATTAAGAGAAACCATGCATGGCTCCTGGAGAAGTATCTGATTTCAGGGCTTGGGCAGAGACAAGATGGACCTGGAACTGCCAGAAAAGAAATCCCCCACAATGGTAGATTGGTGTTAAAAGGATATAAGAACCACTTGAAGGGTTCACAGTGGCCAAATCTGTATCGATTACATTATCAAAATAATGATAGCAACATTGTAACTCATTTAGGAGTCCATGATTCTATATTATAAAAATGGAGAGAAAAAGACTGGAGGTATCTTAATGGAATAGTACATGCCTAGTATGTACATGGCCCTGAGTTTGATTCCCAGCCTCCCTAGGAGGCAGGTGGAGGTGGGGAGATGATGGAGAGAAGAAAAAATTCTTGAACAAGAAATGTCAAAGTTTATAAAGGGAAAAATGCATTTTTAAAAAATCAGTTCAGAGTTCATATATAAGTATGTGTCAAATCAGATGGCAGTCCAACTGGATTTAAAAATCTAAAATGATCAGATTAGGGTTTTCAATTTTTTTTAAGACTGAGAAACAACTATGATCTCATTGTAGTTACTTTCATCATTCATAGGTATTACATAGTATTTATTATCTAAATGTGTGACTATATTCACATACCACACAGTTAAACTGGTGAGCAGAGCCTTATCTAATAAGCAAATGGATATTTTCTGCATCCAGCCAACCTTTACACAAATAATGTAATAAAATATTCTTGAACATTTTAAATCCCTAAGACCCAGGCACTTCAAATTCTCAAGGGGTAATCAGTAGCTGCCCTCACCCATGCCCCAAAAGTAAAAAGCACTCTTAAAGGGTCTTAGGCAGCAGTTTTGACATGAGTTGGTTGTTGCTTTGTAACATTTGATGTACTTCTGATCAGAGAACACAAATTTGCTAATTGTGACTTTACTACTGTTGGTGCATTCATGAGATGGGAACTGAGTCTACCATATGCAAAAAGCTGGTGTGTAGTAAGGTTGGGGATTGAGGTGAGTAGAGAGGGATGCCAACAGTTGGAATAATCAGGTAGAAGGGTGTGTGGTGGCTCCTGTATGAGGGAATGGCTTTAGGAGGTTGCAAGAGTTATGACATGGCGTATGAATACTGTGGAAGAAATTTGTGTGTGTGTATATATATATATATGTATATATATATACACACATACATATACACATGTATTTTTTTTTCTTAACCTGGTTTAGGGTTGAACCCAGGTGCACTTAACCATTGGGCCACATTCCCAGCTGTTTTTTTGTTTGTTTGTTTTTGTTTTTGTTTTTGGAAACAAGGTTTTACCAAAATTTTCGAGGCTGTGTTTGAACTTGAACTTGCAATTCTTCCTCAGCCTCCCAAATCACTGGGATTACAGGCATGCAACAACACACTCAGCTAGTAATTCTGTATATTCTCAAAGGTTACAATGGTGACTTTATTCTTTGGCTTTTACATAGCAAAGATTTGCTATTCTAAGTCCGCCCTGATCCATCCACTAAACTAAGGGCATTTGGCATCCACAAAAGTTAGAATCTGCCAGGCATGGCGGTGCAATCCTGTAATCCCAGTGATTTGGGAGAATTGCAAGTTTAAAGTCAGCCTCAACAATTTTGGCAAAATCCTGTCTCAGAAAATAAAAAAAAAAAGGGCTGGGAATGTGTCGCAGTGTTTTAAGTGCCCCCGGGTTCAATTCCCTGGTGCCAAAAAAAAAAATCCATTAGCGGGATAAGTCAAGTGTTCTATAATTTATTCACCAGTTTGGTCATTTCATGGCTCATTAATAGAATTTAGAACCAAATACCCAGAAAGATGGTCTTTTTAAAAAAGTTCCTTCTAGTGGCACGATTAAGCCAAACAATTTTTACCCCAGTCTGGCATTCTACCAGTAAGCTGCATCCCAGCACTTTTTATTTGAGACAGGGTTTTGTTAAGTTGTCAAGACTGTTCTGGAACTCCAAATTCTGCTTCAGCCTCCTGAGTAGCTGAGATTCCAGACATGTGCCACCATGATTGACAGCCACAGCAATTTGTGCATTGCATTTTTTAGTCTCATCTTTACCTTGTCAATAGTGCCTCATATGTTGATAACAAACAAAAATATAACCTCAGGGGTGTGTGTGTGGGTGGGTGGGTGGTGGTGGTGGTGGTGCTGCTGCTGCTGCTGCTGGAGGACTTTGAACCCAGGATCTCACACATACTAACCAAATGTCATCCTTTTCACTGTTAACAGTCTTACTTAAAAATGAAATTGTTTCTTTTAAATAAGCTTAAACTGGGCACAGTGGTGCACACCTTTAATCCCAGCTACTTGGGAGACCGAGACAAGAGGGTTGTGATTTCAAAGCCAGTCTTAAAATAAAAAGGGCTGGGGATGTGGCTCAATAATAAAGACTTCTGAGTTCAATCCCAGTTCCCCTTCCCCCCACTATCAGCTTAAAACCATTGAACAAGTTAGGATTGGACAGATTTAAGATGTATCTTCCATGATTGCATCAGGAATGGAATGCATAGGATTTGCTACATGAAACCAATTTTGATGAAGTTTGCTCAAATAAATATATGCATGGCAAGAATATTCTTTCCCTCCGTTCTGTGTTCTCAAATGCACACACACACACAACATACATACATACTTTTTTCCCCTTTCAGTGGTGGAGATCAAACCCAGGGCTTCTTGTGTTAGGCAAGTGCTCTACCACTGAACTACACCTCCATCTCATTAAGAGTCAAGTATAGAGGCTGGAGCGGTGGCTCAGCAGTTTCGGCGCTTGCCTGGCAAGCACGAGGACCCGGGTTCAAACCCCAGCACCATGTATACAACTAAGTGTTGGAGCAATGAAGGCCATGTGAAAAACTAAATAAAGCTGTTTCTCTCTTTCTCTGTCTCTCTCACTGTCCCTCTCTCTTTAAAAAAAAAAAAAAAAGTCTAATCTGTCATTTATGGAGCGGAATAGAATGTCTTGGGCCCCCCCAAAAATGTAGCCTTTCTCAACATTACCATATTAAGCGTGCAGTGTTACTTACTCAGAGAAGGAAAAGAGTTTGAGTAATTGTTGGAATAATTTCTGTGGATATCGAGGCAGCCAGCCATTGATTCTGTATGCCAGTGGACAGTGGAAATCTTGGTGATAAAAGTGCTGTTAGGTATTTAGAATTGGGAGAAAGGGAAGGAGGACATGTATTTTTAGAAATTGCTCATTAACAGTTGCTAAGTAAATATTTGTCAATTGCAAAACTTATTTGCACTGTGCTAATATATTGTGACTCAATTAAAAGCAATGTTTTGGGCTGAAGCGGTGGCTCAGCGGTTTATGGTGCTTGCCTGGCCTTTGCGAGAACGTGGGTTCAAACCTCAGCACCACATACACAGCGAAGTGTCTGAGCAATGAAAGCACATGAAAAACTAAAATTGATTCTGTCTTTCTCTCTCTCTTTCTCTCTTTCCCTCCCCCTCCCCACCTCCTCTTTTAAAAAAAAATTTTAAAAATCGTAATGTTTTCGAGGTTGGAGCAGTGGTTCAGTAGTTACAGTGCTTGCCTGTCAAGCACAAGGTCCCAGGTTCGCACCCCAGCATCACATACACAACTCGGTGTCAAAGCTTAATGAAAAACTAAATAAAATTGATTCTTTCTCACTGTCCCTTTTTCCCTTTAAAGAAAAAAAAAGTAATGTTTTGGTCTAAATTTAGATAGTAAAACAAATTAGCTTTTTGTGGGTGTACTACCGGAAAAACAATGTAAATGGGGCAATTTTTAGTGTCACTAATCACCGTGCACCCTGCAATATGATGAATACGTAAGCTATTGATTCTTTGGGTTTTACATGATCGCCTGCATGATTTTATTATTCATTTTCCACTGGTACTGGGAATTAAACCCGGAGGCCTCTACCACTTCAAACCCTTTTTATTTTGTACTTATTTTTTTAGGTACCAGGAATTGAACCCTCAGCCCTTTTTTTTTTTTTTTTTTAAATTTTGAGACATGGCCTTGAACTTAGGATCCTCCTGCCTCTGCCTTCATAGATGCTGAGTTTTTAGGTGTACACCACATCTGGCCCCAGCTGTATTTTTCTGAGGCAGGATTGCAGTATGTTGCTCAAGCTGGCCAACTCCTGGTTTCAAGTAATCCTCCTACCTCACCCTTCCAAGTAGGGACTACAGCAGTGTGTCACCACACCACCTCACCTGTGTTACTTTTTTAGCTTGTTAAAAAATGCAAATTTTATTGAAACAGTAATATGGATTAATATTACTCCCAAATGAGCAATTAAACAGGATTTATTTAGTCTTAGTTCCAGTTCTCCCTGAGAATTCAGAGCTGACATTTCATTATGTATGTATACACACACACAATTTTTAAAAATATTTTTGGTACTGAGATTTGAACCTAGGGTGCTTTATCATTTTAACCCTTTTTAATTTTTTATTTTGAGACAGTGTCTTGCTAAGTTGCTGAGGCTGGCCTCAAACCCACAATCATCCAGCCTCAGCCTCTTGAGTTGTTGGGATTAGAGATGTATGCTCCATGCCCAGTGTTTGAGTTGACTTTTCATACTGGTCTATATGCAATATGGGGTGTTACCAGAATTTGTGTAACACTTGTGAAACGGAGACCAGAGAAGTTCTCTGAATTGCATCAGGGAGAGTAAGATTTCAGCACTCAATGGAAATTTTCTCCTCATCTTAAGTAAACTAATCTTGGGACTAGAGCAATGGCTCAGTGGTTGGAATACTTGCTTGGCATGTGCAAAGGACCCAGGTTCAAACCCTAGCACCACATACACAACTGTATTGGAGGACCAAAGGCCAGATGAAAAAATAAAATTGATTCTCTCCTTTTCTTCCTCTCTCTCAATAAAAAGGAAACTAATGGAGGAATGGTAACAAAACACTCCACAAGGTGCCATGGCACATGCCTGTAATCCCAGTTATTTGAGGCTGAGGCAGTAGGGTTGCAAATTCAAAGCCAGGCTCAGCAACTTATCGTGGCCCTAACACACTTATACCCTGTCTCAAAATGATTGGGGGGGCGGGCTAGAGATGTGGTTCAGTCAGTTTTAAGTGCACCTAGGTTCAATCCCTGGTAACAAAAAACCACACTCATAAATTAGCCAGCAGAGCACCCGTTCCTTTAGCAAAGAGTCAAATGAGAGGGGCTAGAGTGGTGGCTCAGCAGTTACAGCACTTGTCTCACATGCACAAGGACATGGGTTTGAACCCCAGCACCATGTACACAAGAACAAAACATGAGCAACAAAAGCCAAATGAAAAAGTAAATAAAATTGATTCTCATTGTCCCTCTCCCTTAAAAAAAAAAAAAAAAGTCAGTTGAGAGCATAGCAAGCTAAGTTCTGGAGGTTGTGTGTTAGAATGTGCTCAGTCATATATAAACTTGAATCACTCTCAAGGAGATGGAAAAAAAATAGATCATAAGTGACCTTCAGTATCAGTGACATAGAAAGATGATAAGATGTTTTAAAAAAATCCAGACAGCAAGTATAAACCCAGCGTTAGGGAGATGTGAGGAAAATGGTATGGTCTTCAGAACAGGTAATAGTTTCTGGGGTAGAAAATTGATAGGGAAATTTTCGGATCCCTGGTTCTTCCTCATCCTCTCATACGAAGTCTAACCCTCTTAAAAAGTCCCATGTGTTGTACTAACAACCTCCAAAACTGGCGGTGATGACTCATTGAGTTCCATTACATACTGAAGGAAGTTTTGGATTTTAAGGCTGATAATTTGTCCCTATGGGATTAATATAATCCAATGTCTTTTAAAATGCCACTTGTCTTTTCTATCCTTAGAGGGAAATGTGCTGTATTTATAATGATAATCAGGAAGGAAATTGCCCTACATTAATTTTACTCTGAATTCCAGAGCTTTTTATTTTTTAATTTTTTTTGTTTTTTATTTTATTTTTTTATCCAGAGCTTTTTATAAAGACACTTTTAAATATGCATTGTCCCTCAGAAGAATATTAAATCTAACAGGGGGACTTTTGCTGCTTGCAAGATCTGGAGATGCCCTACTCTGCTTGTCTCTAGGTACTATGTATGATGTGGTAACAGGCCGAGGGTGAAAAACGAGAAGAAAGTAACAATGCTTGGAGAGTAAATAAGACTTTATTTAAGTACAGGATATTTAACCCAGGAGTACTTAACCACTGAGTTACTTCTCTAGCCCTTATTTTTTAATTTATTTTTATTAGTGCATTATAGTTTCACATAATGTTGGGATAAGTTGTCACATATTCCTAGATGCACATAATTCAATAAATTTGTTCAGTATCCTCTCCATATCCCTCTACCTCCCTCCTCCCATCCCCTGATCCCTTGCCTTTCTTCTGGATCCTGTGTTGTTCATAAAAAACCCAAATACAGTGACATAATTTTTATACCTAAGAAGAATATTTTTATACATATGGTTATAGTATATACAGTGAAATTTATAACTGCTTGGAATGTACCTTGCTTTATCTCAGTTCCAACATTTCCCCTTCTCCTCCCTTCCTATCATCCCTTGTTATTCTTCAAAATATTTGACAATGGGATTAAACATTTACATTTTTGTACAGGTATGCAGCATAGCTTGTTCAAATATCTTACTATCTTGCAACTGTATCTCATAAATATTAACATTTTGCATTTTTGTTCTATGGATCTAATACTTGAGTTTGTCTACTTTACTCCTGAGCCTGGGTTTAGGTCCAGCCTCCACAAATGAGGGAAAGCATTCGGCCCTTGACTCTGTGTTTGACTAACTTCGCTCAGCATGATTTCTTCCAGTGCCATCCATTTACCTTCAATTGATGCAATATCATTATTTCTAATAGCTGAGTAGAACTCCATTGTGTGTGTGTGTGTGTGTATGCCAGAGCTTTTGGATCCATTCATCCAGAGAGGGGCATCTGGGTTGGTTCCATAATTTAGCTATTGTAAATTCAGCCACTATGAACATGGATATTGCTGTGTTGCTGTAACTCCTCTGGGGAAATATCCAGAAGAGGGATAGCTGGGTTGTATGGTAGATCCAACCCTAATTTTTTGAGGAGTCTCCACGCTGCTTTCCAGAGTGGCTGAACTAGTCTGCAATTCCACCAACAGTGTGCTAGTGTTCCTAGCTCCCCACAGCCCCTCCAGCATTTGTTATTATTCATCTTCTTCATCTTTGCCAGTCTGACTGGGGTGAGGTGAAATCTTAAGGTAGTTTTGATTTGCATTTCTCTGAATGCTAGTAATTTAGAACACTTTCTCATGTATTCATTGGCTTGCTCAATGTCCTCTGTTGAGAAGTTTCTGTTTAGCTCTCTGGCCCATTTATTGACTGGATTGTTTGTGTTTTTGTTATTGAGTTTTATATACAATTTGGATATTAGTCCTCTGTCAGAGGGCTCACAGGCCATGATTCTCTCCCATTCTGTAGGTTATCTCTCAACTGTTTTGACTATTTCCTTGGCTGTACAGAAACTTTAGTTTAATGGCATCCCACTCATTGATTTTAGAGTGTAATTCTTTCACTTTAGGATCCTTGTTTAGGAAGTCATTACTCACTCCCATATGCTCTAGCCCTCATTTATTAGTTGCTTAGGGTCTCTCTGAGTTTCTGAGGCCACCCTCAAACTTGACAATCCTCTGATCTCTGTCTCCCAAATTGCTGGGATTACAGACATGTGCCACTAAGACTAATGAATCTTGATTTTTAATTTTTTTTGTTTATTTTATTTTATATTTTTGGTGCCTGGGATTGAACCCAGGGACTCTTAAGCACTGAACCACATCCCAACTCTTTTTATTTTTTATTTTGAGACAGGGTCTCACTAAGTTGCTAAGACCAGGTGCTGGAGCAGTTGCTCAGTGGTTGGAGCACTTGCCAGGCATGCACAACAACCACTACTCAAACCCCAGCACCACATACATAATTAAGTGTCAGGGAAGCAAAAACCAGATGAATAAATAAAATTCTCCCTCTCTCAAAAAAAAAAAGTGGCTGGAACTGTGGCTCAGTGGTTACAGTGTTTGCTGGGCATGTGCAAGGACACGGGTTTGAACCCCAGCACCACGTTATAACACAAAGTGCAGAGCAGTGAAAGCCATATGAAAAACTAAATGAAATTGATTCTCTCTCTCTTCAAAAAAAAAAAATTGTTAAGACTGTGCTTTGAACTTGTGATCCTGCTGCCTCAGCCTCCGAGAGCTGCTGGGATTACCAGCAGGCACTACCACACCCGGCGAATCTTGAATGTTTGATGTTTCTTTGAACAATACCCTGTTTAAGGGCACAGAGCTGATTAGTGGCAGTGCTAGAAAGAAGCCCCTAATGCCCTTTTGCCACAAAACTGCCAGTCTAGGCACAGGGAAGTGGTTTTATTGAATAAGGTTCCAAGACTAGCAGCGTATCTGGGAATATGTTAGGAAAGCAAATTCTTTTTTTTTAATTTTATTATTATTTTTTACTTAAAGAGTCAGAAGGACAATGAGAGAGAAAGAATAAATTTAGTTTTTCATGTGGCTTTCATTGCTCCAACACTTCATGGTGTACGTGGTGCTGGGGTTTGAACCCACATCCTCAAGCATGCCAGGCAAGCGCTGTAACTCCTGAGCCACCCACCACTCCAGCTTTGGGAAAGCAAATTCTCAGGCACTGCTGCATGCCCTTCTCAAACATAAGGGAGATGGCAAAAGGGAATAAGGGCAAGTGTGGTGGTGTGTGCCTGTAATCCCTGCCAGCTGTGGAGCCTGAGGCATGAAGATCTCAAATTCAAGGCCAGCCTCTGCAATTTAGCAAGACCCTGTCTCTAAAGGGGGGTGGGTTATGGGATATATGGATATATTGTGTGCATGTATGAATGTTTAACAACAAATCTCTTCATTATGTAAAACTAATGACTACATATAATATATATCAACCTCATACATTTTCAGGCAATTTCCACAGTACAATTGACTATCACAATGTCTATTTTAGAAGAATTTTTACAGTAGAAGTCATTAACTCTAATACTCTGCCTCCAAGTACATTTCTATATTCAGAAAAGTTTTGAAGGCCCCATCCATCACCCAGTTCTTTTTCAAGTGTACTTGCTAATATTGAATATTTTCTCACCTTAAAAAAAAATGGCTGGGAATTAGCTCCAAGATCCAGTGCTCTTCTCAAGGTTCAAACTCCAGTATCTGCCCCGACAAAAAAGGGAATAAATAATGCCTGCCAAACCTGATGGCACACACCTCTAATTCCAGCAATTTGAGAGGCCCAGGCAGGAGGATTCCAAGGTCAAGGCTAACCTGGACAATTTAGTGAGACTGTCTCAAAGTTTTTTAAAAGGGGCTGAGGAGGGGCTGGAGTGGTATGGCACTTTTCCGGCAAGCACAAATATATGGGTTCAAACCCCAGCACCCACATACACAGCTAACTGTCAGAGCAACGAAAGCATGTGAAAAACTCAATGAAAATTGATTCTGTCTCTCTCTCACTGTCCTCTCTTTAAAAAAGAAAAGGGGAGGGGCTGAGGATGTAGTTCAGTGGCAAAATGCCCCTGTTATTGAAGAAGAAGAGAAAAAAGAGTGAAGCCAAATGAGTGGCACAATGAAGTGGGAAGGGACTGGTACAAAACCTATTGTGTTTTGGGGTTTTTTGTTGTTTTGTTTTGATATTAGGGTTCGAAACCAGGGGTGCTTTACCACTGAGCTACATCCCCAGCCCTTTTTTTTTCCAGACAGGTTCTCACCAAATTGCTTAGGCCATCACTAAATTCCTAAGCCTGATCTCTAACCTGTGATCCTCTAGCCTCAGCTTCCCAAGTCTCTGGGATTACCATTTTGGGCCACTGTCAACCAATTTGTTTTTCTTTTTCTTTTCTTTTTTTTTTCCAGAGAGAGAATCAGTTCTATTTGCTTTTTTCCATCTTTTTGTTTTTCTGACACTTGGTTGTGTATGTGGTGCTGGGATTCATTCGAAGCCGGGTCCTCAGGCATGCTGGGCAAGTGCTACTACAGCTGAACCACTTCTCCAACCCCTATTTGTTTTTATTTATTACAAATTTTGGTTGGCTCATTATCATTATACATAATACTTGGATTCATTTTTTTTTACTTGGATTCATTTTTAAATATCCATACATGCACACAACAATTTGGCCAGTTTCACTCACGGGATACCACCTCCTTCCCTTCCTACCCCTTGTCCCCTTCCTCCGTGCGTCTGATCTCCCTTCTTTCTCATGAGATTCCCCCTCAATTTTTTCCCTTTATTCTTTCTAGTTAATGTCTTTTTTTTTTTAAGAGAGGGACAGTGAGAGAGAAAGAATTGATTTTATTTAGTTTTCCTGTGGCTTTTGTTGCTCTGACACTTCATTGTATATGTGGTGCTGGGTTCAAACCTGCATCCCTGTACATGCCAGGCAAGCACTACAGCCACTGAGCCACTGCACCAGCCCAGTTAGTGTCATTTTAAATATTTTTATCAGCTGGGTGTGGTGGTACAGGGCTGTAATTCCTTCAATTTGGGAGGCTGAGCCACGAGGATTGCAAGTTTGAGCCAGCTTCAGCAACTCAGAGACCCTAAGCAAAATAAAATAAAAAGGGCTGGGGGATGTGGCTCAGCAGTTAAGTGCTCCTGGGTTCAGTCCCTGGTACCAAAACAAATTTTTTTTCATCTTTTTTTTTGTGTGTGTGTGTATGTATGTGTGTGGCCCTACAGATCAAATTCAGAGCCTTGCACATGCTAGATATGCACTCTATCACTGAGCTACATCCCCAGCATTTCCTTATTTTAAAGGGAAATAATCAGCCGGGTACAGTGATATATACCCATGATCCCAGTGACTCAGGAGGCTGAGGCAGGAGGATCACAAGTTTGAGACCAGCCTCACCAACTTTGTGAATCCCTGAGAAACTTAGACCATGCCTCAAAATTAATGGGGTTGTAGCTCATTGGTAAGGTGCCCTTGGGTTAAGACACTGGTTAAAAAGAAAAACAAAAAAACACACAATATGTAGCCTGGTAGTTTAAGATGTAAAACCCTCCAATCAGGGCCTTCCTAATCCCAGCTGGTTCACAAACATGCCACTGGTTCCAGAATACAAACAGATCAAGTTTCTTTTTTCCTAGTTTGTAGTCACCAGAACATTAGCTAAAATTACCTGTTCAATGATTGACCATAGAAACCTTTTAAGTTTCAACTTTTAAAATTGTTATTTTAGTCAAGCACTGTGGCACACACCTGTAATCCCAGCAACTTGGGAGGCTGAGGCAGGAGGATCCCAAGTTCAAGGCCAGCCTCAGCAATGTAGCGAGGCCCTAACTTAGTGAGATGCTGTCTCAAAAAAAAAAAAAAAAAAGGTCTAGGGATGTGGCTCAGTGTTAAAGCACCCCAGAGTTAAACACCCCCCCCCATAAAAAACTTGTTAATTTAGAGGAGAAATTTGATATCTACTTTTTACTAGATTTACACTGGGGCACAGTGGTGTATGCCTATAATCCCAGTTACTTGGGAGGCTGAGCAGAAGGATTAAAAGTTCAAGTCCAGCTTGCAACTGGATGAAACTCTGTTTCAAAATAAAAGGGCTGTGGATGTAGCTCAGTGGTAGAAGACCCAGTACCCCTCCTCAAAAAAGCCCAGATATACATGTACAGTTTTTTGTTTTTTTTTTAGGTACTGGGGATTGAATTCAGGGCACTTTGTCACTAAACTACAACTCCAGTCCTTTTAGTTTGAGGTAGGGTCTTGCTAAATTGCCCAGGCTGGCTTCAAATTTGTGATCCTGAGATTACTGGATTTCAGGTGTGTTGCCATCATATCTGGCATACATGAATCCTATGAAGCCCCACATTCCAAATAACTTCAAGGGGTCAGAAGGCAAATGTTCCAAGCCAGAGATGTGGGTTTAGTAGTTGTCATGATAAAGGTGATAGTCGAGGGCTGGAATGTTTATGGCATTTGCCTGGCATGCATGAGGACATGGGTTCCAACCCCAGCCCTACATACACAAGTGGAAGTATTGGAGCAAAGAAAACACATGAAAAACTAAATAAAATTGATTCATTCTCTCATTTACTGTCCCTCTCTTTGAAAAAATAGTCTTCCTCTTTAAAAAAAGATAGTAGAAACTCTAGAACTAAGTACATTCTTTCATACTAAGAATTTTGATCTGCAAATGAAGGGCATTGAGCATAACTCTAGGGGGATACAAGGGTAAAGAAGGATGAATCAGGAAGAAGGGGAAGTAGTCACAAAGGAAGAAATACAGCCAGTTAGCTTTGCCATATGCAGAGGGACTTGAAGTCATATTGTTTATGTTATCAAGGTACTTAATGTTAATTATTGCAAGGGACAAACTTAAATATTTGCAATATGTAAATCAAGTAGTGTGCCTTCCATTTTACAACTGCATCTTCTGGAACTAGAGCCACCCAGTTGGATAAAGAGGGAAAAGTGATGGCAGCACAACAGCAACAAATTTTGTCAGCTGGAGACTGATAACAAACACTTCTTCACAGGCCAGTAGCCAGGAGCTGATCCCTGTTTGCAACAGAAGTATTAAAATGTAGGGAAGAGTCAGGCGTGGTGGCACATGCCTATAATCCTAGCAACTTGGGAGGCTGAGGAAGCATTTCAAGTTAGAGGCCAGCCTCAGCAAATTAGTGAGTCCCTGTCTCAAAAGAAAAAATGGAAAAAAAAAAGTGCACTGGGCATGTAGCTCAGCGGTGAAGTGTCTCTAGATTAAATCCCCAGTACGGAAAAAACAAAAATTAGGAAAGAGAATAGGTTTTGTGTTTTTGTTAAATTTATTTGTAGTACTGGGGATTGAACTCAGGCAATCTGCCATTGAGCTACATCCCCAGCCCTTTTGATTTTTTATTTAGAGATAGTGTCTCACTAAATTGCCCAGACTGGTCCTAAATTTGTGATCGTTCTGCTTCAATCTCCCTAATCTCTGGCATTACAGGCATGCACTGCCACACCCAACATAGATAGGTATTTTGTTATTTTAGTGTTCTTTGTCACACTCTTTACATGTATAGTGTAGAGGCTTTTTTTTTGGTGGTGGTGATGTTTCATTGATTTTTTGTTGCATTTTGTGCTAGTGTAGAGGAAGTTGGAGGATGTGTTAGAAACAGTCTCTGGCTATTTGTACCCTCAAGATCCAGGCTGAATCTTCAGGAAGGCAGAGCCTGGGCCTGTTATTACTGGCTCCTGGCCTTTCTTTAGGGCTTGTCACAAGAAAACAGGCCATCCAGCAACTGTTCACCCATCTCCCTGGGGCCGTTGCTAGGAGATGTATAAACACAGCAACAAATAATTCACTGATCTGCTGAGGGTTTAGCATTGCAACTTTCCCATAAATGACCAACAGCTGTTTGACCTTTGGGGGGCTATATCTGTGTTGATGGGGTAGGAATAAGGAAGAAAGGACAGGCATATTGGGGAGCCAGAAGCCGTGTCTTCTTTTCTCCTTGTACTCAAAGTCTAGCACAAAATTGCTTGTTGAATTTTTTTTCTTTTTTTTTTTTTAAAGAGAGCAGGAGAGGCGGGGAGGAGAGAGAGAATCAATTTTATTTTTTTCATCTAGTTTTTGTTTCTCCCACTAGTTGTTTATGTGGTGCTGGGGTTTGAACCCAGGTCCTCCTGCATGCCAGGCAAGCGCTCCAACCACTGAGCAACCGCTTCAGCCCCTCTTGTTGTACGTTAATGTTGATCAGAATGGTACTAGCCTTTTCTCAGCAGTATTATGCTGTTGACTTATTGGGTTTGTGTTCAACTGAAACTGCATTATTTTACTCAAGATCTATTATTGTCAGGGTACATCTATCCTGGATCTATACAAGAAGAAAGTATTATTTTGTTTTATTTACCTGTTAATTTTAGATTCAAAAGCTGCCCCACCTTTAATCAACACTATGCCACAGTGAATCAGCAAAAGCTCCCAGATTCACCTTCTTGAAAAGAGAATTGCAATCCTTTTCCTAAATGCAAAAGAAATTTTCTCACCAGGAACGGTTAGGCACACCTGTAATCCCAGGGACTGGGGAAGCTGGGCAGGAGGATCACAAGTTTGAGGTTAGTCTCGGCAAATCAGCAAGACCCCATCTCAAAAAGGGCTGGAGATGTAATTTATTGATAAAGTGCCTCTGTGTTCAATACTCAGTACAAAAAACAAACAAACAAAAAAAAATTTAACCATCTCTAGGAAGCTTTTCCATAACCCATCAACCCATCAGGAAATCTGATCACTCCTTTTCCTTCTAGCACTTTCTTAGCTGTATGTACAATTGTATATCTGCAATTGCTCAGATACATACTTCTCTCTCAGCAGACTGAGAGCTCCTGGTGAAGGGCCAGAATGTACCTGCATCTATACCCCAAAGGCTTGAAGGATAGCACACAGGTAGTTGCTGCTTCGTGAGCTTTTCCTTAGTGACGGACTGAACTGTAAGACAGCCTTGTGAGTAGGGATGATGTGACTTCTAGCCAGAAAGGAACCCCAAATCTGTAGGGCATAGGGTCTCTCTCTCTTTTTTTTTTTTTTAGTGCTGGGGATTGAACCCAGGGTGCTCTACCACCAAGCTACATCCTCAGCCCATTTTATTTCCCATTTTGAGACAAGAGTCTTGCTAAATTGTCCAAAATTGTCTTGAACTTCAAATCCTGCTGCTTCAGCTTTTCGAGTAGCTGGTATGACAGGTGTGGCGCAGATCCTTTGTAGTATTAATGAACACAATAGCACATTTGTCTGTAGCAAAAATATGCCCTTGAATTCTAATTTAAACTTCCAATGCTCATGACCAGTGTTTTTCTTTCTCTCTCTCTCTCTCTCTCTCTTTTTTTCCCTGGATTTGGGTATTGAATCCAGGAGCACTTTACCACCACGCTACCTCCCCAGCCCTTTTTATTTTATTTTGAGACAGGGTCTCAGTTCCTAACCTGGCCTCCAACTTGTGATCCTCCTGCCTTGACCTTCCGAGACACTGAGATTACAGGCTTGTGCAACTGTGCCAGCTCCTAATTTTCATTTCATTTGAAGTTCAAGACAAGTTTGGACAGCTTAGCAAGAGACTGTCTCCAAATGAGAAATAAAATGGGCTGAGGATGTATAGCTTGGTGGTAGAGCGCCCTGGGTTCACACGGAGTTTAGGAGCATGGTTTATGTGATTATATGGAAATGGAGTTTTACTATTGCAGTGTCTCCCAATTCTTTGGACCCTTTCCAAGCTACCTGTGATAAAAGAAAAAAAATCTGAGATGTTCTAAATTTAATTAGCAAGGTAATGGGTGGGGTAGGGGTGGAGGGGAAGAGATATGGGAATTCAGTCAGTTAATGCCAGCAGGTGAAACCAACAAAAAGATTATGTTGAAACTTTGACTTAAATCCCATCATAGTCACCTACATGACCACCGAGGGCTTGTTTAAATCTTAACTTTTAGGATTGTTAAGCCCAACCAATCCAGAAGCAGCAGTTCCTTCTGATGGCCTACTCTCTTGGTCAAAGTTTCCCCACTTAATCTTATCCTTTTTATCATAGGCAGTGTAGGTTCCAGTGCCTTCTCCAAATGTGAGAAAAACTGCTTTTGGCCTGGGTCCTGCTCACATTTTTCCAATTGCCATCTAGCTCTGCTGCTAGTAGTCATGGAAACTTGTCCCAGGATCCAGCCCTTGCTTTTTCTGGCTAGCATTGTAATGGCTCATTAACCCTTTTTATTGCAGAAAACCTTTGATTTCTAGTGTTTTGGCTTATTAGCACATTCCAAAAGCCACTGAAGTCAATGTACACCCTGAGTGTGGTGGTGCATGCCTGTAATTCCAGTGACTCAGGAGGCTGAAGCAAGAGGATCTTGAATTCAAGGTCAGCCTTAGCAATTTAGCAAGATCCTGTCTCAAAACAAAATAATAAAAGGGAGGCTGGAGCTGCAGCTCAGCAGTTATGGCGCTTGCCCAGCGTGCACAAGTACATGGGTTCAAACCCCAGCATCCACATACACAACTAAGCGTCAGAGCCACGAAGGCCATGTGAAAAACTCAATAAAAATTGATTCTCTCTGTCTCTCTCTCTCTCTCACTGTCCTTCTCTCTTTAAAAACAAACAAATAAATAAATAAAAAAAAATAAAAGGACCATGGATGTAGCTCAGTGGTGAAGAGCCCCAGGGTTCAATCTCCAGTAACACACACACACATACTCACACAAATCAGTGTACAGTTCTACCAGCTCCTCCTTCATGCTGTGCCATGGCAACCTCTTTTCCTCCAAGACTGTTCCCCGAAGGAATATTTTCTTTGGGTATTGGGGATTGAACCCAGAGGCACCTTACCACTGAGTTATATCTCCAGTCCTTTGTATTTTTTATTTTTTTATTTTTTTTAAGAGAGTAACAACTTTATTGAGTTTTTCACATGGCCCTAGTTGCTCCAACACTTAGTTGTGTACGTGGTGCTGGGGTTTGAACCCAGGTCATCGTGCTTGCCAGGCAAGCGCCGAAACCGCTGAGCCACTGCTCCAGTTCCTGTATTTTTTATTTTGAGGCAGGGTCTCACTTAGTTCTTAACCTGACCTTGAATTTTTAATCCTCCTGCCTTTGCCTCCCAGGTCTCTGGAATTATAGGTGTGTTGCCATTGTGCCTGGCTGGTGTTTGGTTGGTTGGCTGGTTGGTTGGTTGGTACTGGAGATGGGACCTACAGGTGGATGGTGGTTGGTACTGGAGATGGGACCTACAGGTGTTCTACCACTGAGCTATACCCCCAGCCTTTTTTTACTTTTTATTTCGAGACAGGATCTTGCTAAATTACCCTGTCTAACCTCAAATTTGCAATCATCCTGCCTCAGCCTACCAAATTACTGATATTGCTTGTGAGAGTTACTGCGGCCAGCCCTGGAGAAGCTTCTAGAACAAGACAGAGCAGGTTGCAATCTGCTCACTGTTGGAGGCTATGAGAATATTGCTTCTTCAGCTGGGCTGCCCTCAGGCCACAGGTCCCAAACAAGTTTGTGCTACAACAGTTTTCCTCCAGCTCTGGACTCTCCCTTTCCAGGTATGAAACTCTGGGTCTGGCTCCTGAAACTCCTTTGAGCTGAAAATCAGGATTATTTCCTGTCTCTCACCCTAACAATCTCTTCCCATAGTTGATTCTCTCTACCAGACAAAGACTCAGACTATATAACCAACCAATCCAGTGATCTCAAAAGAGATCTTAAAAAGAGCACCATCAGCAGGGCCTGGGCAAAGGAGCCTACTGAATCCACCTCCCCTCCAAAATGATGTGCTTTTCAAAGGCCAGTTTGCTGAAAGTTTTCAGTGTCAGCTGTTTGAGCTGTTTGTAGTCAGCTCCTGCACAATGCAGGGAAACAGCATCTCTGCCAGTCCGCTGAACGGTTGGGAATTGTGTGAGGCTGGCTGGCCCCTAACTCGCCGTGTTAGCATGTTCGCTCAAGCCATTAACTTTGCTTTTGTATCTTAATCTACTTGGATTCTTGCCTCTTTTTAACCACATCAATTATCTCAGGTTTCATCAGAACTCTCTGCTTGGCTTGTTCCCATTTCTAATAAAGGTGAAACCACAACATCAAAGCTGTGTACATTTGGTAGCTTTCTCTTGATTAACCTTTGCTGTATAACAGAAGCAGTATCTTCTGCTCGTAGGAGGCTGCTCCCTCCCTTGGAAGACTCAGTTATTAGACTACATTCATTTATTTTTGGAGGGAGGGTCAATGTGGAGCTTCACATATGCTGAGCAGGCGCTCTAACCACCGAGACACACCTCCAGGCCCCAGACCTCACTCTAAGGCTGACAATGGTTCAGGTTAACTCCCTTCTGTACCCAGAGACTCTGTTTTTGTTTTGTGTTGTGTTCTATTGTTGTTTGGTACTGGGGACTGAGCCCAGGAGGATTTTGCCTCTGAGTTACATCCAGAGTCCTTTTTAATTTTTTTTTTTATTTTGAGACAAGGTCTCATATTTTTTATTTTGAAACAGGGCCTTGCTAAGTTGCTGAGGCAGGCATTGGCCTTGCAATTCTCCTGCCTTGGCTTTTGAGTCATGGGATTACAGGCACGTGCCACAACACTGGGCTCCTGAGACCCAGTTATTGTGTCTAAACAATTGGATGTAAATTTTCACTCTGAGTTGAAGATATAACTCAACTGTAGAGTCTTTGAATAGTAAGTGCTGGTTCAATTTCTAGTACCAAAAAAAGAAAAAAAAAAAAAGAACTGAGACATTCAAACTTCCTCTCTGTACTGTCCTCCTACTTAGGATCAAGAATCAAGGCAAAAGTTTCTTGGGTTTATAATGGTGCCACGCAAACAGCTGTTGATGAAAGTGAGGAGCTATTATTATTATTTTGGCACTGGAGATTGAACCCAGGGATACTTTTACCATTGGGCTTCTTCCCCAGCCCTTGTTTTTTTATTTTTTGAGACAGGGTCTCACCAGGTTGCTTAGGGCTTTGCTAAGTTTCTGAGACTAATCTCGAACTTGGCATCTTCCTGCCTCAGCCTCCTGAATTGCTGGGATTACAGGTGTAATCCACCACCAGGCCCAGCATGAGGGGCCATTATTGACATTCAATAGATAGATTATCTTTAGGCAGATAATCAAGATGATTGATTCAAGTGGAAGACATTCCTCAGAATTTGAAACCTGGATCAGAAGGAACTCTTCCCCGAAGTCTCAGGGAACATGATGGAATATGTGGCTTTTGATGAAGGAAGAGAGTTCTGACTAGTGTCAGAACTAGAGGGTTAAAGCATTATCTCTTTAAGTCCTTTGTCCAAGTAGGAAAAGCTAGGGCCACATCACTGAGGCCTGAGCTGGCAGGGAAAGTGGGTCAACTACTACTTTTCCAGCTTGGAGTCACTGCTGGTTTCCACAGCTCTTCTCGGGGCAGATGTGCAGTGCCTGGGCTGTGGTGAGTCACAGCAGCTGCATGTCTCCACATACACAGGAAATGTGGGGTCACCTGGGATAGCCAGGCCTGCACGAGAGTAGCTTCTGGGAAGAGCCTCTCTCCAGCCCTGAGGGGGATAAAGGGTCAAAGTCCAGAGAAGCAGGGGAAAGTGCAGGCCCTGGACAGTGGGGGGTGGAGGAGGCTCAGCTCACCCTCAGACAACTCTGGTCTATCCAGGCAGAGACCCCACAAGTGATCAGAACCAGCGGAGGCAGCTTTCGTGGAAGAGCTCAGCACTAATGTCTAATGAGTGCATTCTGGTCCCTCCATGTCTGAGCTGTGTGACTTGAAGTAAATTATTCAACTCAACTCTAAAGGAGGAGACCCATTACCAAGGGTTTTGGAGAATTTGATGTTTTTGTTTAGTTTTTCCATGGGGATTCAACACAGGGACTCTCTACCACTGAACTATATATATCACCAGCCATTTTCATTTTTTATTTTGAGACAGGGTCTCACTAAGTTGCCTAAGCTGGCCTCCTCCTGGGTAAGGGTGATTACAGGTATGCATGACTAAAAAATCAGTTATATAGAATCCAGGAAAATATAAGGGACTATGCAAATGTCTAGTTGGTGGAGTTGAAGCTTGAAAAGGATAGATTCAAGAGTATTCGGGGAGGGGTTGGGCTGGAGTGGTGGCTCAGCTGTTGTGGAGCTTGCCTGGCGTGCATAAGGACCAGAATTCAAATCCCAGTACCATGTATTCAACAAAGTGTTGGAGCTTTGAAGGCCACATGAAAAATTAAATAAAATCGATCCTTTCTTTCTCTCTCTCTCTCACTGTCCCTCTCTCTTAAAAAAAAACAAAACAAAACAAATGTGTTTTTAGCAACGCTACTAAGGTTTCTAAGGACCTAAATGTCCTCTGCTCACAAATAAATGACATGTCAAACCACATGTCTCTTCAAAGGCTGGCTGATAACACTGACTGTTTTTGTACTAATAACTTGCAGAAAATAATGTTTTGTTTCATTGTTTATTGTTCTAGCATGATCTCTCCCCATGTGTACACCATGCCCAGTCACCTGCCAACCACCATCATGGACCTCTGCATTGTCTTATTCCAAAAGACGCCCAAAGTCCATTAAGCACCAGATGGTCATTGAAATATGACCCTCCATGGAGCTGCCTCCCAACTTCTACTGAGGCCCCCCAGAGAGACCCTCTGGAGAGTTTCCCTAACTGCCACAGCCAATGCCCACCATCAGCACAAAGCAGCCAGAATGGTGACTTCCCTTTTCCCCTGACAGCAGTCAAGGATCTCTTTAGAGGGGTAATTGGAACAGGAGATAGATTATCTGTAGGCAGATAAAAATGGGGACCTCAGAGAATGGGATCCCACTCCTAGCCCCAGGTTAAAATCCTGAGCAAAAACCTTTGTTTTTAGCTACCTGACTGGATGGCCCCACTCGTGCGTAGATGCCCAACTCTTATCCTTGGCAGGAACACCCTAACAAATTCAATGCCTCTATTTATTTTAATTTTCAGCACAGCTTCTCATACTAATTCCTCCACTATCCTCTTATTGCTGGACAGAAGCTTTTCCTTACCCACTAACATCCCTGTCAGGGCTCCTCCCTGAGGTGTTAGCCTACTATGGCCACCCACTACATTCCCATTAAAATTTCTTTCTTTCTTTTTTTAAAAGAGAGAGGGACAGTGAAAGAGAGAGAAAGAGAGAAACAATTTTATTTAGTTTTCCATGTGGTTTTCATTGCTCCAAGACCTCATTGTGTATGTGGTGCTGGGGTTTGAACTCATGTACTCATGCTTTCCGGACAAGCGCCATAACCGCAGAGCCACCGCTCCAGCCCCTTTTTTTTCTTTTTAAAGAGAGAGAGAGACAGCTAGAGAGAGAGAGAGAGAGAGAGAATCGATTTTATTTAGTTTTTCAGGTTGCTTTTGTTGCTTCAACACTTCGTTGTGTATGTGGGTACGTGGTACTGGGGTTCACCCTAACCACTGAGCCACCGGTCCAGTCCCCCCATTACAATTTCTTTACAATACCCTGCCTTCAGCTGAAACAAGTTGTCTGCCTTGACTATAACTAGTGAATCTTCTTCCTGTGCAGAATTAACACATCCCATTTACCCACTAACCAAACAGGAGCTTGCCTAGCTCATTTCCTCTTCCCAATTCTCTATATAATTATCATCCTTGATGCTGGGCCCTCCCTGATTTGGCTCTTCACCTCCTTTCACACAGGACCAGCAATGATCAGAGGGTCCAGAAGATCCTCCTGCTGAGTTCTAATAGAATTTCTCAATAGCAAAGCATACAGAAATCCTTAACTGATGTCCCTTTTCAGTAGGAAGTAATTTAAGAGAGAGAGACATCCTCACCCCTTCTCTCTCTCACCTCTTTTCCTATTAAATGAAAAGAAAAAGGCAGAAATATTATGTAGAACTTGACCTAGGCAATGCCATTTTGAATCTTATCCTCCATCTTAGAACAAGGCCCATTTATCCCTAAACCCCTGACCCACTTAATCTCTAAACCCTGGATCCACCTATCCCTAAAACCCAGACCCACCTACAATACTTCATCATGCAAAGGAAAGTACCCTTCACTGACAACTCCCTAGCAACACCCTAATCTTCTTTTCCCCTGGTCCTCTATATTCACCCCAGGTTGGAAGCAGAAGATGGGTCCCAGACTCTACGGGGATTCCCCCATCTGCAGGTTCCTCCCAATAAGCCTGTGTTACTGTTAAGCCACCGCCACTCTCCTCTCTCCATTTCCTCCATTAGCTTCTTTCCTTACACCCAGTCCTTTTTAAAATTTTTTTTTTTAAATTTTGAGACAGGGTTCCTCCGAAATGCTTAGAGTCTCACTAAGTTGCTGAGGCTGGTCTTGAACTTGTGACTCTCCTGCCTGAGTCTCCCAAGCCACTGAGATTACAGGTGTTTGCCACCGTGCCTGGCTGTATCAGTTCCTTCATCAGGTCTTACAGAGGACAACGTTGGCCTTCACACTTGCTCAGCTTTCAGGTCTCTGGCCTTATGTGGACACACAGACTAGAGATTCATCTGCTTGCTGGGCTCCAGCCTTGGAGACCTCATGACCATCCACAAAAGGCAGACCAGCATCATGGGCAAGGGTTAGGGCCTGGTGTCAGGAGGCTTGTATCAAAATTGCTCATCTGGTATTTCTTGGCAAGGTGACTTTGGACAAGTCACTAAGTCTTCATTTCTTTCTTTCATCTGTAAAATGTGGATATAATCATACCACTGAGCATGTGGCATTGCTTTGAAGAATCCATAAAATGATCTATGAACTGGGTGCAGCAGTGCACACCTGTAATTCCAGTTACTTGAGAGGCTGAGCCAGGAGGGTCACAGTTTCAAGGCCAGCTTGGGAAACCTAGGAGACCCTGTCTGAAAATAAAAAGATAAGAAGGGCTGAATGTATAGCTCAATGGTAGAGTGCTAACCTAGCCTGTGAAGCCCTGAGTTAAAAAAAAAAAATGATGAGAGACTGGAGTGGTGGCTGAGCAGTTACGGCGCTTGCCTGGATGTATGAGAGTGCAGGTTCGAACCCCAGCACCATGTATACAACAAAGTGTTGGAGCAACAAAAGCCACATGAAAAACTAAATAAAACAGTTGAGTCTGGTACTCAGGCATGGAAATGATGGACAAATGCTTGTTATTTTTATTATGGCTTAGACCACCACTCTTCTACAACCAGAGTTACAGTTTCTTTGTCCAATAGGCTTCCTCTACCAGGCTGCCTGCTCAGACTTCCCACTTTCTGCAACTTTTAAAACACTTTTATAAGTGAGCACAGAGAAACAACTGGAACCCAGAAAAATATACACAAGAACACACACATATATCAGGATGATTTTGCAAGCACCGTAATTAAAGCTGTGTATCCTTCTTGGGTCAGAATCATTATCATCAGGTCTTTAATTCAGGACTTTGAACTTGAGCTTCACAAAGTGCTGAGTGAGGAAGTAGCTTAAGTGCAGAAGGCAGGAAGCAATTTGAGATTCAATCAGGTCTCCCAGATGAGAGATCTGAGTCAGCTCACACCCACTCTTGATGGTCTGTCCCCTCCCTGCTACAAAGCTGCTGTTCCACTGACACAAACCTGAACCTGGCCCCATGTGAGACATAGACCCACTGAGGCATCTAATGCAGACCCTCCTGCCTCAGGATCCCAGTGTCACCACAGGATCAGCTTTGCTATGGGTCAAACAGTCACTGTGGTGTGTCCTGTGGTGGCTGCCCCAGGGAAGTGCAAGTGCATCCCTGGTAAGTGGCCAGGGCTGGCTCCCACATTCACAGTGAGGAGGAACTCCCCCATGCCGCGAAATCCCAGTATGGCCATGAACGTTGTATGATTTTGCTGTTTTAGGCACCCAGGCATTAGTTCATGTGTGAGATGTTCTGGGTTGAACTGTAGCCCTCCACCCCCAAAGATGCTCAAGTTTTAATCCCCCAGTATTTGTGAATGTGACTTTATTTGGAAGCAGGGTCAGTGCAGATGATCAAGTTAGGTTGAAGTCTTTAGGGGAGCCCTATCCAATACGACTGTGGTCTTCATAAACGGGAATATGGGCGTGGTGGTGCACACAGGGAGACCACCAGGCAAACATGAAGGCAAAGGTGCTGATGCCTGCAAGCCAAGCAGTGGCAAAGACTGCCTACAAATCCCCAGCAGCCGGGACGGGGCATGGACCAGAGTCTCCCTCCCAGCCCCTAGGAGCCAACCCTGCTTGCTGATGTCTCCATCTCAGACTTCCAGTCTTCAGAAACAGGGGAGTGGGACGTGCATTTTTGTCATTTAAGTCCCCCCAGTTTGTGACACTGTGCTACAATAATCATAGCAGACAAAATGTTTGCTGTTATTATCCACACTCTACACAAAGAAACAGAAGCTTAACACTGCCCTGGCTTTTGAGAGTTGGATGATGGCCAGGTGCAGTGGCACATGTCTGTAATCCCAGAAATGTGGGAGGTTGAGACAGGAGGATCACAAGTTCAAGACCAGCCTTAGCAGTTTAGCAAAGCCTGTCTCAAAATAAAAAATAAAAAGGGCTGGGGATGTTACTCAGTGGTTCAGTGCCCCTGGGTTCAATCCTTGATCTAAAAAAGAAAGAAAGAAAGAAAGAAAGAAAGAAAGAAAGAAAGAAAGAAAGAAAGAAAGAAAGAAA
>PVKS010011803.1:0-55546 GCA_004027875.1 Aplodontia rufa | reverse complement strand
CAATTTACCATTGCTAGGCTATGGAAACAACCCCGGTGTCCCTCACTGGAAGAATGGATCCAAAAACTGTGGTACATTTATACCATGGAATATTACACAGCAATTAGAAACAATGACCTTGCAGCCTTCGAGGGTAAATGGATGGTTATGGAAGAGATCATGATGAGTAAAATCAGCTTAACCCAGAGATCTAAGGGTCAATTGTCTCCACTCATAGGTGGAGGTGGAGACTAGACCCTGGACAGTGAGAAAGATGGTCTAGTAACATGAGTTAAATCCAGATAAGATGTAATGCTTTATAATGTAATACCTTTTTTTAGAGTTATAAAGGGAAAGGGAAGGGAGGGATAAGGGAGGGTAATTGGGGGGGCACTCCTGGGGATAATTGCAATATCCAGAATATTTACACATTTTATACACATTTTATATTATTTTGTTAAAATCTTGTAAGGTTGTTCAAAAAATAAATAATTAAAAAAAAGATTTAGGGATATGTTTAGGGTTAACACTAGGGCTATGGCTAGGTTCAGGATTACCCCCTATGCCTAGGGGTAGGGCATGTTTAGGGCTTGGTTAGGGCTAGGTTCAAGGCTAGGGTTAGAATTACAGCTAGAAATAGGTTTAAGGCTAGGGTTAGGGCAAGGGCTATAGATATGTTTAGGGTTAGAGTTAGGATTAGGTTTATGTTTAGGGTGAAGTCTAAATCTATGGATATGATAAGGGTTAGTTTTAGGACAAGGTTTAGATTTAGGACTAAGTTTAGGTTTAGGACTAGTGCTAGGGTTAGGGTTAGGGTTAGACTTAGGATTAGGGTTAAGCTTATGGTTAGGGCTAGTGTTAATGATATGTTTATGGTTAGGGTTAGGACTAGGTTTAGATTTAGGGCTAGTGTTAGGCTTAGGGGTAGGGCTAAGGACAGGTTCACAGGTAGGGTTAGTTTTAGGGTTAGAGCTAGGACTAGGGTTAGGGTTATGGTTCGGGTTAGGTCTAGGTTTAGTTTTAGTGCTAGGGTTAGGGTTAGGGTTAGGGTTAGTCCTATGGCTAAGTTTTGCATTAGGGATATGGTGAGGGCTAGGGCTAGGGCTCCTGTTAGGGTTAAGATTAGGTTTAATATGAGGGAAAGGGTTAGGGTTTAAGTTTATTGTTTCAGGTTATGGTTATTATTAGGGTTAGATTTACGGATAGGTTCAGGTTAGGATTAGGGTTAGGGTTAGGTTTAGGTTTAGGCTTAGGTGTCAGGATCAGGGTAAGATTTCAGGCTAGAGTTCAGCTTAGGGGTAGTGTTAGACTAATGGGTAGGGCTAAGGGAATGTTTAGGGATAGGGTTAGCATTATGGTCTAGGGATAGTGCCAGGGATAATGTTAGGGTTAAGGCTAAGGTTAGGTTTAAGGTTAGGGTTAGGATTAGTGCTAGGTTTATGGTGAGGGTTAGTGCTAGGATTAGTGTTAGGGTTAATTTTAGGGCTAGGTCTAGGTTTAGGTTTATGGTTAGGGTTAGTGTTAGTGTTCAGGCCAGGGTTACTGTTAGGGTTTCATTTAGGGTTATGATTAGGATCTTCCTAGGGTTAAATTTTGTATTAAAGTCATTGTTATTTTAGAAATAATATTGCAGTTAAGGTTAGTAATAAGGTTAAGATTGGGGGAAGGTTTAGGTTTAGTGTTAGATTTAGCTCAGGGTAAGGGTTTGGGTTAGGGTACATTTAAGCTTCACGGTTATTGTGAGGAATAGGGTTAGTGTTAAGGTTCGTTTTTTTGCTATATTTATGTTTGCCATTAAAATATGTTTAGGTATCATTTTAGGTTTCAGGATATAGGTAGGCTTAGGGTTACAGTAATTGTTAGAGCTAAATTAAGGTTAGGTTTATGGTTAGGGATAGGGTTAGTGTTAGGCATTCTGTTAGTATTAGCCTATGTTCAGGTTTCGAGTCAGGTTCAGAGTTAGTATCAGTGTTACAGATTTGGTAATATTAAGGTTAAGGTGAGATTTAGGTTTAGGGTTCGGGTTAATGTTAGTTTTTGGTCAAAGTTAGTTTTAGGAGTAGGTTAGGGTTATGTTTAGGGTTAGGGTTAGTTTTATTTTTACTGAAAGTTTTAAAGTTATTTTTATGATTCAGTAAAAGATAGGGTTTGGGTTCAGGATCAGGTTAGTTATAGGGTTAAAGAATTTTGTAGCTAGAAGTCAGGTTTAGGTTTAAATATATGGTTAGATTTAGGTTTACGGTTATGTATTTTGTAAGGTTTAGGGTTAGTTTTAGATCTCAGTTGGGATTAGATTGAGGGTTAAGTTTAAATTAAGGATTAGGTTTAAGATTATTGTAAGGGTTTCAGTTAATTGTTATGTTTATGATCAGGACTTGGGTTAGTGTTAGATTTCATTTTAAAATTTGGGCTAGTTTTAGGGTTAGATTTTTGGTTAGGATTAAGTTTGGTGGTAGGTTTCCTTTAAAAGTTGGTTTTAGAGATATTATTAGAGTTAGGGTTATTATAATGGTAATGGTTCAGTTTAGGGTTATGTTTAGTGGTAGTTATAAGCTTAGGGGTAGGCGTACTGTTAGGTTTCAGTGAAAAGCTAGTGCCAGCCAGCATCTCTTAGGTTTCCTGAAAGATTTGGCAGAAAGGAAAGAGGTCAAAATCCGGGGTAAGCTGCTAGGAGACACATTACCCTGCTTGAGCAAAATGGCCTCTGTTCTTAATTGTAGAGTGCTTTAATACAGGTGCTTCAACTTTACTTTCATTATCTCTATCATTAACCAATCTGATCACATATAACCACTGAAACTATTTTAGAGCACAGACACTGCACTATCCACTTCATCATTAGTTTATGTTCAATTCCACATGAAATTTTTCATGTATTGTACAAAAAGTTTTATTTTCAAAAAGGATATTTTGATCTTAGTTCTTTATATCTGCATTTATAAAAAGCTGAGATTACTTCCCCAAATTTCTAACTCGCTTCTTTCTTTCAGATGTTCCTTAATTGACTAGGGTATAGGCAATTATACCCTAATTAACTACCAACCCTACACAACCCAGCTAATTTAACCCTCCAGACACTCCACAGCCTTCCTCAGTCCCACAATTGCCAATTCCAAGACATCTGTGCATCCCATCCCATGGGCCTAGAAGCCAAAATCTAACCTGTACAAAGATAGGAAAGGCCGTTTTTGCACATACTGTTTCCTTTGATCCTCAATTCCAACCACTATGCCATCCATTTCCAAGCCTGCTTCAAAGTCAATGCAGCTTCATCCTTCCTTCCATCCATATGACTTTCACAAATACCTTTTACATCAATCAGTAACAGATATTTTCAATTTAAGTAATAGCTAATTTCCACAAGGGGTGGTTTTGGCAATATCCTGGAATGTTGGCTTTGCAAATCCTTCCCCAAGTTTGGATGCTTTAGCCAGAAACTTCTTAGATATATTCATTTGCAGTTTAGGTTTAGGTTAGGTTAGGGTTAGTGGTAGTTTTAGGGCGAGGGCTAGGATTAGGGTTAGGGTAGGGCTAGGATTAGGGTTAGGATAGTGTTAGGGCTATGGTTAGGGATATGGATAGGCCTAGGGCTAGGGCTAGGAATAAGGTTATGGTTAGAGTTAGGGTTAGGTTTAAGTTTATGTTTAGGGCTAGTTTTACCTATAGGTTGAAGGTTAGTTTTAGAACTAGGTTAGGTTTAGGGCTAGGGTTAGTGTAAAGGATAGTGTTAGGATTAGGGTAGGGCTATGTTTAGGGCCCTTTTTAGGTTTAGGTTTAGGTATAGGTATAGGTCTAGGACTAGGGATGGGTTTATGGATCCAGTTAGGTTTCAGGTTGGGGTAGGTTTAGTTTTTGGTCTAGGGTTAGGGTTAGGGATAGGTTTCAGGTTAGGTCTAGGGCTAAGTTTAGAGTTATGGGTGGGGTTAGGGCTCGGTCTAGGTCTGGGGCTAGAGTGAGGGTTGGTGCTAGCTTTAGGGTTAAGTTTAGGTTTAATGTGAGGGTTAGGGTTAGAGTTTTGTTTTAGTGTTTAAGGCTAATGATATTTTTAGGTTTAGGTTAGGGATAGAGGGTTAGCCTTAAGGTTAGTGTTATTTTTAGGGTAAGCTTTAGATTTAGAGGTTTAGAGTTAGGGTTCAGTTTGGGTTTACAGTTAAGGTTTAGTTTTATGTTCAGGTTTAGGCTTAGGTTTTGAGGTATGGGTAAGGATTAGGGCTCAGGTTATTCTTAGGGCTAAGGTTAGGTTTAGAGTGAGTACTAGGGCTAGTGTTAGGGTTAGAGTTAGTGGGTGGGTTGTGGCTAGGTCTAGTGTTATATGTAGTGTTAGGGCTAAGGCTGGGTCAGGGTTAGTGTTAGTGTTAGGGCTAGGGCTAAGGGTAAGCCTAGGGTTAGGTTTAGATTTAGAGTCAGGTTTACATTTAGGGTTAGAACTCGAGCTTGGTATAGGTTTAGGTTTAGGGTTAAGGTTAGGACTAGGTTTAGGTCTATTGTTAGGGTTAGGGCTAGGGTTGGGTTAGATTTAGGGTTAGGGTTAGCTTTAAGTTAACCCCTAGGCCTAGGGATAGGTTTAGGTCTAGGTTTAAGTATAGGACTAGGGCTAAAATTAGCAGTGGGCCTGAGGTTAAGATTTGGGTTACCACAAGGGCTACAGATAGGGTTATAGTTAGGGCTGGGTTAGGGATAGGGTTAAGATTAGGTCTAGGGCTAGGGCTTGGGCTCAGGTTATAGTTAGAGCTACGGCTAATTTTAGGTCTAGGGTTTCATTTAGGGTTATGGTTACAATTCTTGCTAGTGTTAAATTTTGTGTTAAAGTCATTGTTCTTTTAGAAATAGTATTATTGTTAAAGTTATTGATAAGGTTAGGTTTAGGGGAAGGTTCAGATTCAGTGTTATATTTAGCTCAGGGTTAGGATTCGGGTTCGGGTTCCGTTAAGCTTCAGGGTTATTGTTAGGAATAGGGTTAGTGTTAGGCGTTTTTTTTTTTGCTGTTTATGGTTGACATTAAAAATATGTTTAGATGTCATTTTAGGTTTCAGGTAAAGGGTAGGATTAGGGGTACAGTCATTGTTAGAGCTAACTTAAGGTTAGGTTTACTGTAATGGATAGGGTTAGTGTTAGGCATACTGTTAGTATTAGCCTATGTTCAGGTTTCAGGTTAGGTTCAGAGTTAGTGTTAGTGTTACAGATTTGGTAAGGATTAGGGTTAAGATTAGTTTTATGGTTAGTGTTCGGGTTAATGCTAGCTTTGAGTCTAAGTTATTTTTAGGATTAAGTTAGGTTTATGTTTAGTGTTAGGGTTAGGGTTTATGTTTACTGATAGGTTTAATGTTATTTTTAGGTTTCAGTTAAAACTTAGGGTTTGGGTTCAGGATTGGGTTAGATATAAGGTTAAAGTATATTCTATGTTCAAGTCAGGGTTAGGTTTAAATTTATGGTTAGATTTAGGTATAGGGGTAGATATTTGGTAAGTCTTAGGTTTAGAATTCATTCTCAGTGATAAGTTAGGATTAGATTGAGGGTTAGGTTTAGCGTTAAATTAAGGATTATGTTTAAGGTTGTTGTAAGGGTTTCGGTTAATTGTTAGGTTTATGATCAGGGCTTTGGTGAGTGTTAGATTTCATTTTGAATTTAGTGTTAGGTTTAGGGTTAGATTTTCTGGTAGGATTAAGATTAGGGTTACGTTTCATTCAAAATTTGGGTTCAGATATAGCATTAGAGTTAGGGTTATTAAAATGGTAGTGGTTTGGGTTAGTTTTAGGTTTAGTGATAGTTATAATATTATGGTTAGGGGTAGTGTTATATTTCAGTGAAAATTTAGTGCCAGGGGCCAGACACAGCATCTCTTAGGTTTCCCAAACATGAGTGGATTGGACACAAAGGAAGGAAATGAAAATCTGGGGCAAGCTGGTAGGAGACACATTACACCTCTTGAGCAAATTGGCCTCTGTGGACCTCTTGAATACAGGTGAGTCAAATTTGCTTTCATTATTTGCCTCATTAACTAATCTGAAAACCTGGAACCACCTGAACTATTTCAGAGCACCAGACACTGTACTATCCACTTTATCAAAAGTTCACAGTCAACTCCACATGAAATGTTTCATGGATTGTACAAAAAGGCTTTATTTTAAAAAGGGATAATATTGATCTTAGTTCTTTATGTCTGTATTGATAAAAAGCTGAGATTCCTTACCCAAATCCCTAACTCCTATTTTCCTTCAAAGTTTCCTTAATTGAATAGGTTATGTGCAATTATACCGTAATTAACCACCAACCCTAACCCACCTTGCTACTGTAATCCACCAGACACTCCATAGCCATTCCAAGTCCCACAATTGCCGATTCCAAGATATTTGTGCGTCCTATCCATGGGCCTAGAAACCACAATCTAACCTCTACAAAGATAGGAAAGGCCATTTTTTACACAAAGTGTTTCCTTCGATCCTCAGTTCCAACCATTTTGCCTTCCATTTCCAACCCTGCTTCAAAGTCAGTAAATCTTCATCCCTCCTGCCTTCTATATGACTTTTACAAGTGCCCTTTTCATCAATAAGTAACAGATATTTCCAATGTGAGTAAATAGAAAATTTCCACAAGAGATGGTTTTGGCAGTATCCTGGAATGTTGGCTTTGCACAGTCCTTCCCCAAGTTTGGACTTCTTCAGACAGAAACTTCTTAGATATTTTCACTTGTCATTTAGGTTTAGTTTAACATTAGGGTTAGGGATAATGTTAGGTTAAGGGCTAGGATTAGGGTTAGGGCAGGGTTTGGGCTATGGTTAGAGTTAGGGTTAGGTCTAGTGGTAGGGTTAGGGTTAGAGTTATGGTTATGTTTAGGTTTAGAGTTATGGTAAGGCGATGGATAGGTTTAAGGTTAGGTTAAGGACTAGGTTTAAGTTTAGGGCTAGGGTTAGTGTAAGGGCTATTGTTAGGTTTAAGGCTATGGCTATGGCTATGTTTAGGCCTAGGTTTATGTCTATGTTTGTTTTAGAGTTAGGGATAAGCCTAGGGATAGTTATATGGTTCTGGTTATGTTTCTGGTTAGGGCTAGGTTCAATTTTAGGTCTAGGTTAAGGGTTAGGTTGAGGGATCATTCTAGGTCTAAGTTTAGAGTTAAGGATAAGATGATTTTTCAGGCTAGGAGGGCTGGGGCTAGGGTGAGGGTTAGGGCTTGGTTTTGGATTAAGTTTAGGTTTAACGTGAGGGTTAGGGTTACAGTTTAGTTTTAGTGTTTAGGGTTAGGGGTAGATGGTTAGGTTTAGGGTTAGGGTTTCATTTACGGTAAAGATTAGGATTCTTGCTAGGGTTAAATTTTGTGTTAAAGCATCTGTTACTTTAGGAATAGTATTATGGTTAAGGTTAGTATTAAGGGTAGGATTAAAGGAAGGTTTAGATTTAGTGTTAGATTTAGCCCAGGGTTAGGGTTTATGTTAGAGTTCAGTTAGGCTTCAAGGTTATTGTTAGGGATAGAGTTAGTGTTAGGTTTATGGTTAGGCCTAGGGCTTGGTTTAGGTCTCAGGTTACAGTTAGGGCTAGTGCTAGGACTAGGGCTATAGTGAGGGTTACTGTTAGAATTAGGGTTAATTTTAGGTTTAGGTTTAGGTCTGGGACTAGAAATAGGGTTAGTGGTAGTGTTATGGTTAGTGGTTGGGTTATGGATAGGAACATGGCTTGGGTAAATCCTAGGTTTAGTGTTAGGGATAGGAATAGGGCTAGGGCTAGGGCTAGGGCTAGGTTTAGGGATAGAGTTAATGCTAGTGTTATGCTTAGGGTTAGATATAGGGCTAGGGATATGTTTAAGTTTAGTTTTAGGAGTAGTTTTAGTATTTAGGGCTAGGTTTAGGGTAAGTGCTAGGGCTAGGGCTAGGTTTAAGATTACCATCAGAGCTAGTGGTAGAATTAGGTTTAAGACTGGGTTAGGGTTAGGATTATGGTTAAGCCTAGGGTTAGAGTTAGAGCTAGGGCTAGGTTTAGGGCTAGGTTTAGGATTAGGTTTAGAGTTAGGTTTAAGGTAAGGGCTAGGGCCAGGTTTAGGGTTAGGGTTTGGTTTAGGTTTAGAGTTAGGGTTATGTCTAAGGCAAAGGATATGGTTAATGTTAGGTTTTGGTCTAGGTTTAGGTTTAGGGCAAGGGTTAGGATTAGGGCTAGGGCTAGGACTATGATTATGCATAGAGTTAGGGTTAGTATTAGGGTTACGACTAGGGTTAAGGATATGTTTAGGGTTAGGGTTATAACTAGGTTTAGGGTTAGGATTAGTGTAAGGGTTAGGGCTAGCACTAGGGCTATGTTTAGAGTTGGGGTTAGGGTTAGGTTTAAATTTAGATTCAGGACTAGAGCTAGAATAGGGATAGGTTTATGTTTCAGTTTAGGGTTAGGTTTAGTTTTTGATCTAGGATTAGGGTAAGGAATAGGTTCCAGGTTAGTTATATGGCTAAATTTAGAGTTAGGGATAGGGTTAGGGCTCAGTCTAGGGCTGGGGCTAGAGTGAGGATCAGGGCTAGATTTAGGGTTAAGTTTAGGTTTAATGTGAGGGTTAGGATTAGAGTTTAGTTTTAGTGTTTAGGGTTGGGTTATTTTTAGGTTTAGGGTAAGGGATAGAGGGTTAGGGTTAGGGCTGTGTTTTGGATTAGATTTAGATTTAGAGAATTATTTTTAGGGTTAGAGTTAGGTTTACAGTTAGTGGTTAGGTTTATGTTAAGTTTTAGGCTTAGGTTTTGAGGTCAGAGTAACAGTTACGGCTAGGTTTAAGCTTAGGGCTAGAGTTAGTTTTAGTGTTAGGACTGGGGATAGTGTTAGGGTTAGTATTAGTACTTGGGGTAGGGCTAGAGCTAGGATTAGGATTAGTGTTAGGGCTAGGGCTGGTTCAAGATTAGTGTTAGTGTCAGGGCTATGGCTATGGCTATGGTTAGGGTTAGGGTAAGAGTTAGGGTTAGGTTTTGGCATAGGGTTAGAGCTCAGGCTAGGGATAGGATTAGGGTTAGTTTTAGGGTTAGGACCAGGTTTTGGAGTAGGACTAGACTTAGAATTAGAGCTAGGGCTAACACCTGGGTTAGGGTCACCTAGGACTAGATTTAAGGCTAGGGATAGGGTTAGGGTTGGGCTGAGAGCTTGGGGTAGGTTTCAGTTTAGAATTAGGGTTAGGGATAGGATTAGGGTTAGGTCTAAGGCTATGGATATGGTTAGGTTTCGCTTTAGGTCTATGGTTTGTTTTAGGGGTATTGCTAGGGCTAGGATTAGTGTTAGAGTTAGAGTGAGGTTTAGATTTAGGGTTAGAGCTAGGTTTAAGGATATATTTAGGGTTAGGATTAGCACTAGATTTATGGTTAGAGCTAGGGTTGGGGTTAGATGTAGTGTTAGTGCTTGGAGTAGGGCTAAAGCTAGAGTGGGTGTTAGTGTTAGGGCTATGTCTGGATCAGGGTTAGTGTTAGTGTTAGGACTAGGGCTGGGTCAGGGTTAGTGTTAGTTTAAGGCTAGGGCTAGGGCTATAGAGAGGGTTAGGGTTAGAGATACGGTTAGATTTCTGTTTAGAGTTCGAGCTCTGGATAGGGATAGGGTTAGGGTTAGGTTTAAAGTTAGGACCAAGTTTCAATTTAGGACTAGTCTTAGGGTTATGGCTAGGGCTAGGACCAGGGTTAGGGTTAGAGATAGTGTTAGGATTAGGCCTAGGGCTAGGGCTAGGGTTAGGTTTAGCTTTAGGTTTAGGTTTAGGGTAGGGATATTGATATGTTTAGGTTTAGGGCTAGGGCTAGGTTCAGACTAGTCGTAGATTTATGGCTAGGACTAGGGTTAGGGTTAGGGTTGGTGCGAGGGCTAGGGAAACAGTTAGGTTTAGAGTAAGTTTCAGGCATAAGGCTATGGATATGGTTAGTTTTGGTTTTAGGACTAGGTTTAGGTTCGGTCTAGGGTTAGTGTTAGGGGTATTGCTAGGGCTAAGGGTTAGGGTTAGGGTTAGGGTTAGGTTGAGGATTAAGTTTAGGCCTAGGTTTAAGCATATATTTAGGGCTAGCATTAGGACAAGGTTTAGGGTTAGAGCTAGGGTTAGGGTTAGATGTAGTGTTAGGGCTAGGGCTTTGTTTAGGGGTAGGGTGAGGTTAAAGTTTAGGGTTAGGGGTAGAGCTACAATTAGGGATAGGGTTATGTATCAGGTTAGGTTTCAGTAAGGTCTAGGTTCAGTTTTAGGGCTAGGGTTAGGGTTAGATATAGGGTTAGGGCTTGGGCTAGGGCTAGGGGTACGGTTAAGGTTAGGTTTATGGTGAGGGTTAGGGTTAGGTTTTAGTTTAGTGTTTTAGGTTAGGGTTATTTTCAGGGTTAGTTTATGTATAGAATGTTAGGGTTAGGGTTAAGGTTAGGGTAACAGGAGTTAGGTTTAGATTTAGGTTTAGGATTAGGTGTCAGGTCCAGGGTAAGAGTTAGTGCTAGAGTTAAGCTAAAAACTAGTGCTTGAGTTATGGTTAGGGCTAGGGCTAGTGTTAGGGTTAGTGTTAGTGCTAATGTTAGTGCCTGGTTTAGATTTCAGTTTACTACTAATTTTATGCTTAACCATATGGTTACAGTTAGGGTTTCAATTAGGGTTAGTGTTAGATTTTGGTTAGGCTTAGGTTTAGGTTGACTTTTAAGGTTAGGATTAGTGTTAAGGATCGGGGTAAGTTCAGAGTTAGGTTTAGGGTTAGTGTTTCATTTAGGGCTATGTTTAGGATTCCTGCTATGATTAAATTTTGTGTTAAAGTCATTTTTCTTTTAGGAATTGTATTAAGGAGAAGGTTAGTGTGAAGGTTAGGTTAGAGGAAGGTTTAGATTTAGTGTTAGATTTAGCCCAGGGTTAGGGTTAGGGTTATGGTTCAGTTAAGTTTCAGGACTATTGTTAGGAATAGGGTTAGTGTTAGGCTTGGGGTTTTTGCTACGTTTATGGTTGGCATGAAAAATATGTTTAGGTATTGTTTTAGGTTTCAGGTTAGGGTAGGATTGGGGGTAACAGTAATTGTTAGAGCTAACTTAAGGTTAGGTTTACGGTAAGGGTTAAGGTTAATGTTAGGCCCACTGTTAGTTTTAGCCTAGGTTCAGGGTTCCAGTTAGGTTCAGAGTTGGTGTTACTATTACAGATTTGGTAAGGATTAGGGTGAAGGTTTGCTTTAGGTTTAGGGTTCGGGTTTATGTTAGTTTTTGGACAAAGTTAAGTGTAGGATAAGGTCAGGCTTATGTTTAGGGTTAAGGTTAATTTTATGTTTACTGATAGGTTTAAACCTCTTTTTAGGTTTCCATTAAAAGTTACAATTTGCATTCAGGATCAGGTTAGATAAAGGTTTCAAGTACTTTCTAGCTAGAAGTCAGGGTTAAGTTAAATTGATGGTTAGGGATAGGTTTAAGGGTAGAATTTGGTAAGGCTTAGGGTTAGTTTTAGTTCTCAGTCATGAGTTTGGATCAGATGGAGGGTTAGGTTTAGGGTTACATTAAGGATTAAGTAAGATGAGGGTAAGGCTTTCAGTTACTTTTTAGGTTTATGATCTAATTTTAATGTTAGGTTTTGTTTTAGGGTTAGATTTTCATTTAGGATTAAGTTTGATGGTAGGTTTCATTAAAGGTTGGGTTTAGAGATAGTGTGAGAGTGAGGGTTAGGGTTAGTGTTAGTGTTAAGTTTTATGTGAAAAATGAGTGCCAGGGACCAGCCCCAGCATCTCTTAAGTTTCTGGATAGATGAGTGGATTCAGCACGAAGAATGAAGTGAAAATCCCAGGCAAGCTGCTAGGAGACAGCTTAGCCTGCTTCAGCCAAATGGCCTCTGTTCTTAACTGTGGCACTCTTTAATACAGGTGCTTCAACTTTGCTCTCATTGTCTGCCTCAGTCACCAGTTTGAACACCTGGAACCACTTAAAATATTTCAGAGCCAGTACGATCCACTTTTCCCAAAGTTGACATGCAAATCCACATGGAAAGCTTCATGTATTGTATGAAAAAGTTTATATTCTACAAGGATCCTACTGATCTTAGTTCTTTCTCTGTATTGATAAAAAGCTGAGATGAATTTCCCAAATCTCTAACTCCCTGTTTTCCTTCAGATGTTCCTTAATTGACTAGGTTATAGTCAATTATACCCGAATTAACCACCCACCCTAACTCACCCAGTTACTGAAACCCACCAGGCACTCCACAGCCATCCTAAGACCCACAATTTCCAATTCCAATAAATTTGTGCATCCCAACCCATGGGCCTTGAAGCCACAATCTAACCTGTAAAAAGATAAGAAAGGCAGTTTTTACACTACTGTTTCCTTTGATCCTCAGTTCCAACCGTTTTGCCATCCATTTCCAAACCTGCTTCAAAGTCAGTAAAGCTTCATCACTCCTGCCCTCTGTATGACATTTACAAGTACACTTTTCATCTATCAGATATTTGCAATTGGACTAAATAGCAAATTTCCACAAGGGATGCTTTTGGCAATATCCAGGAATGCTGGCTTTCACCGTACTTACCAGAGTGTGGAACCCATTAGACAGAAACTTCTTAGATATTTTCACTTGAAGTATAGGTTTTGGTTAGGGTTAGGGTTAGGGCTATGCTTAGGGCTAGGTCTAGTATTATGGTTAGGGTTAGTATTCAGGCTAGTGTTACTGTAGTTCTAGTGTTAGATTTGGGTTCAGGTTCAGGTTTAGCTTTAGATGTGGGGCTATGAATATATTTGAGGTTAGATTTTGGACTATGTTTAGGTTTAGGGATAGGGTTAGTGTAAGGACTTCTGGGTTAGTTCTAGGGCTAGGGTTATGTTAAGTGTTTGAGTTAGGTTAAGCTTTAGGTTTAGATATAGGGTTAGGGTTAGGAATAGGCACAGTTTTATTGTTCAGCTTAGGTTTCCATCTAGGGCTACATTTTGTTTTGGGTCAAGGGCTAGGTTTAGGGCTAGTTTCCGGGTTAGGCCTAGGGCTAAGTTTAGTGTTAGGGGTAAGGTTAAGGCTTCATCTAGGACTGGAGCTAGGGTGAGAGTCACAGCTAAGTTTAGGGGTAAGTTTAGGTTTATTGTGGGGTTAGGGTTAGAGTTTAGTTTTAGTGTTTAAGGTTAGGGTTATTTTAGGACTAGGCTTATGGATAGAAGGTTAGGGTTATTTAAGGGTAAGTTGACAGAAGATTAGTGTTAGGTTTAGGGTTAAGTTTCCAGTTAGGGGTTAGTTTTACATTTAGGTTCAGAGTAGATTTCGTGGTCAAGTTAAGTGTTAATTATAGTGTGAAGCTCAGGACTAGTGTTAGATTTAGTGTTAGGGTTCATCTTATTGTTTTGCCAAGGGCTAGATCTAGGGTTAGTGTTAGTGTTAGTGCTAGGGTTAGGTCTATGGCTTTGGTTAGGGTTTGAGTTATGGTTAGAGTTATGCCTATGGCAGGGGTTATATGGTTAGGTTTAGTTTTAGGTTTAGGGTAGGATATTGGTATGTTTACAGTTTGGTTAATTTCTAGGTTCAGAGCTAACATTACAGTTATGGGTAAGGCTGGATTTAGTTCTAGGGTTCGCATTTGGTTTGGAGTGAAGGCTAAGGATAGAGTTAGGTTTAGAGTTAGGCTTAGATCTAAGGCTATGGATATGTTTAGGGTTAGATTTAGGACTAGGTTTAATTTAGTGCTAATGTTAGTGTTAGGGTTAGGGTGAGGTTGAGATTTAGTGTTAGGGCTAGGTTTAAGTATATGTTTAGGGTTAGTATTAGGACTAGGTTTAGTGTTAGAGCTAGGGTTAGGGTTACATGTAATGTTAGTGCTAGGGCTAGGGCTAGGTTTAGGCGTAGGGTGAGGTTTATGGTTAGGGTTAGGGTAGAGCTATGACTAAGGATAGGGATATGTTTCAGCTTAGGTTTCGGGTAAGTTCTAGATTCAGTTTTAGGGGTAGTGTTAGATGTAGAGTTAGAGTTAGGGTTAAGGTTAGGTTTAATGTGAGGGATAGGGTTATGGTTTAGTTTAGTGTTTTGGGTTAGGGTTATTGGTATGGTTAGGGTTATGTATAGAAGGTTAGATATAGGGTTAAGGTTAGGGTAACAGGAGTTATGTTTAGATTCAGGTTTAGGATTAGCTGTCAGCATCAGGATAAGAGTTAGGGCTAGAGTTCAGCTAAGAGCTAGTGTTTGAGTTATGGTTAGGTTTAGGGCTAGGGTTAGGGTTAAGTTTAATGTTAGGGTTAATGCTAGTTTTAGGGTTCAGTTTCCTACTATGTTTAGGCTTAGGTTTAGGGTTAGAATTACGGTTTGAATTAGGGTTAGTGCTAGGTTGATGATTAGGCTTAGGTTTAGGGTGATTGCTAGGGTTATGTTTAGGGTTAGTTTCAGGGCTAGGTCTACTGGTGTGTTTAGGGAAAGAGTTAGTGTTCGGAGTCAGTCTAGGTTTTGAGGTAGGTTTAGGGTTCATGTTTCATGTAGGGTTATGGATAGGATTCCTATTATGTTTAAATTTTGTGTTAAAGTCATTGTTCTTTTAGAAATAGTATTAAGGTGAAGGTTAATGTTAAGGTTAGAGTTAGGGGAAGGTTTAGATTTAGTGTTAGATTTAGCCCAGGGTTAGGGTTTGGGTTATGGTTCAGTTAAGGTTCAGGGATATAGTTAGGAATAGGGTTAGTGTTAGGCCTGGGTTTTTTGCTACATTTATGATTGGCATTAAAAACATTTAGGTATGGTTTTAGGTTTCAGGTTAGGGGTAGGATTAGGGGTATGATACGTGTTAGAGCTTACATAAGGTTAGGATTATGGTAAGGGATAGGGTTAGTGTTAGGCACACTGTTAGTATTATGTTCAGGTTTCAAGTTAGTTTCAGAGTTGCTGTTAATGTTACAGATTTGGTATGGATTAGAGTTAAGTTTAGTTTTCGGCGTAGAGTTCGGGTTTATGTAAGTTTTTGGTCAAAATTAAGTTTAGGATTAGGTTAGGCTTATGTTTAGGGATAAGGTTAAGTTTATGTTTACTGATAGGTTTAAAGCTCTTTTTAGGTTTCGGTTAAAAGTTATGGTTTGAGTCAGGATCTGGTTAGGTATAGGGTTCAAGTATTTTCTAGCTAGAAGTCAGGGTTTGGTTTAAATTGATGGTTAGGGAGAGGTTTAGGGGTAGGTATTTGGTAAGCCTTAGGGTGAGTTTTATATCTCAGTGATGAGTTTGGATTAGATTGAGGGTTAGGTTTAGGGTTACATTAAGGATTAAGTTTAAGGTGAGTGTAAGGCTTACTGTTAATTGTTAGATTTATGATCTAATTTTAAAATTAGTGATCTGTTTAAGGTTGAATTTTCCTTTAAGATTAATTTTGATGGTAGGTTTCCTTTAAAAGTTGGGTTTAGAGATAGTGTTAGAGTGAGGTTTAGGTTTAGGGTTAGGTTTAGTGATAGCAATAAGATTAGGGGTAGGGTTAGTGTTAGGTTTCAGTGAAAATGAGTGCCAGGGGACATCCCCAGTATCTCTTAAGTTTCCAGAAAGATGAGTTGATTCCGCACAAAGAATGAGGTGAAAATCCTGGGCAAGCTGCTAGGAGACAGGTTAGCCTGCTTCAGCCAAATGGCCTCTGTTTTTAACTGTGGAGCTCTTTAATACAGGTGCTTCAACTTTAATGTCATTGTCTAACTCAGTATTCAACCGGAACACCTGGAACCACTTAAAATATTTCAGAGCCAGTATGATCCACTTTTTCAAAAGTTCTCAGTCAAATCCACATAGAAATCTTTTGTCTTCAGGCTTCACATACTGTAGAAAAAGGTTTGTATTCTAAAGGATCTTATTGATCTTAATTCTTTCTCTCTGTATTGATAAAAAGCTGAGATTACTTTCCCAAATCTGTAACTCCCTGTTGTCCTTCAGATGTTCCTTGATTGACTAGGTTATAGGCAATTATAACCTAATTAATCACCCACCCTCACCCACCCATTTCCTGTAACCCACTAGGCACTCCACAGCCATCCTAAGACCCACAATTGCCAATTCCTAAATATTTGTGCATCCCAACCCATTGGCCTAGAAGCCACAATCTAACCTCTATAAAGATAGGAAAGGCAGTTTTTACACTACTGTTTCCTTTGATCCTCAGTTCCAACTGTTTTGCCATCCATTTCCAACCCTGCTTCAAAATCAGTAAAGCTTCATCACTCCTGCCCTCCATGCGACTTTTACCAGTACATTTTTCATCCATCAGATATTTGCAATTGGACTAAATAGCAAATTTCCACAAGGGATGGTTTTGGCAATATCCTGGAATGCTGGCTTTCACAGTCCTTCCCCAAGTGTGGACCTCTTCAGACAGAAAGTTCTTCTACATTTTCAGTTGCAGTATAGGTTTATGTTAGGGTTAGGTTTAGGGTTAGGGCTATGGTTAGGGCTAGGTCTAGGATTAGGGTTAGGATAATATTCGGGCCAGGGTTGGGTAGGTGTAGTGTTAGGGTTAGTGTTAGAGTTAGGGTCAGGTTCAGGTTTAGCTTTAGGTGTGGGGCTATGGATAGTTTTAAGTTTAGATTTTGTTCTAGGTTTAGGTTTAGCTCTAGGGTTAGTGTAAGGACTTCAGGGTTAGTTCTAGTGCTGGGCTATGTTAAAGGCTAGAATTAGGTTTATTTTTAGGTTTAGATATAGGGTTAGAACTAGGAATAGGGACTGTTTCATGGTCCAGGTAGGTTTCAGTTTGGGCTAAGTTTAGTTTTTGGTGTAGGGCTAGTGTTACGGATAATTTCTGGGCTAGGTCTAGTGCATAGTTTAGAGTTAGGGATAAGGTTATGGCTCAGTCTAAAGGGTGGGGCTAGGGTGAGGGTCAGGCTAGGTTTACACTAAGTTTAGGTTTAATGTGAGGGTTAGAGTTAGAGTTTGGTTTTAGTGTTTAAGGTTAGGGTTATTTTTAGGATTAGTGTTAAGAACAGAGAGTTATTATTATTTTAAGGGTTAAGTTGACAGTTACAGGATTAGTGTTAGAATTATGTTTAGGTTTCCAGTTAGGGGTTAGTTTTAGATTTATTTTCAGGGTAGATGTTGTGGTCAAGTTAAATCTTGGTCTAGCATTAAGCTTAGGACTATGGTTAGATTTAGTGTTAGGGTTAGTGTTATTGCTTGGCCAAGGGCTAGAGCTAGGGTTAGTGTTAGTGTTAGGGCTAGGGCTAGGGCGATGGCTAGTGTTAGGGTTAGAGATAGGGTTAGGTTTCAGTTCAGTATCAGAGCTCCTGCTAGTTATAGGGTTAGGGTTATGCTTATGGTTAGGACCAGTTTTTGGTTTTGGGCTAGTCTTAGGGTTAAGGCTAGGGCTAGCACCAGAGTTAGTGTTAGAGAGAGTTAGGGTTATGCCTAGGGCTAGGGATACATGGTTAAGTTTAGATTTAGGTTAAGCAAAGGGATATTGATATGTTTATGGTTTGGGCAATTTCTAGGTTCAGAGTTAGCATTATGGCTAGGGCTGGATTTAGTTCTAGGGTAAGGGTTAATTTTGGGGATAGAGCTAGTGATAGAGTTAGGTTTAGAGTTGAGCTTAGGTCTAAGGCTATGGATATAGTTAGGTTTAGATTTAGGACTAGGTTTAGTTTAGGGCTAGGGTTTTTGTTAGGAGCATTGATAGGTCTAGGGTTAATGTTAGGGTTATGGTTTAAGTATATGTTTAAGGTTAGCGTTAGGACAAGGTTTAAGGTTAGAGCTAGGTTTAGGGTGAGATGTATTGTTAGGGTTAGGTCTAGGGCTAGGTTTAGTGGTAAAGTGTGGTTTAGGGTTAGGTGTAGGTGTAGAGGTACTACTAGTGATAGGTTTATGTTTCAGGTTAGGTTTCTGGTAAGTCTAGGTTCAGTTTTAGGGGTAGGGTTAAGTTTAGTGTTTGGGTTAGGCAGAGGGGTAAGGTTCATGCTAGGGCTAGGGGTATGATTAATATTAGGTTTCATGTGAGGGTTTAGGATAGGGTTTAGTTTAGTATTTAGGGTTATTGTTATTGTTAGGTTTAGGTTTAGGTATAGAAGGTTAGGGTTAGGGTTAAGCTCAGGGTAACAGGGTTTATGTTTAGATTTAGGTTTAGGATCAGGTGTCAGTTTCAGAGTAAGTGTTAGGCCTAGAGTTAAGCTATGAACTAGTGTTTGAGTTATGGTTAGGTCTAGGGCTAGGAATAGGGTTAGGGTTAGTGTTAGGGTTAGTGCTAGGTTTAGGGTTCCATTTACTACTATGTTTAGGCTTGGGCCTAGCGTTAGAATTAGGGTTTCAATTAGGGTTAGTGCTAGGTTGAATGGTAGGCTTAGGTTTATGGTGACTGCTAGGGTTAGGGTTAGTTTCAAGACTAGATCTACTGTTAATTTCAGGGTTAGGGCTAATTTTAGAGGTGGTTTAGGGTTAGTGTTTCTTTTAAGTTTATGGATGGGATTCTTGTTCAGTTTAAATTTTGTGTTAAATTCACTGTTCTTTTAGCAATATTATTAAGGTTAAGGTTAGTTTTAAGGTTAGGGTTAGGGGAAGGTTTAGATTTAGTGTTAGATTTAGCCCAGGGTTAGGGTTCAGTGAAGCTTCAGGGCTATTGTTAGGAATAGGTTTGGGGTTAGGCTTGGGTTTTGTGCAACGTTTATGGTTGGCATGAATTATATGTTTAGTTATCCTTTTAGATTTCAGGTTAGGGGTAGGATTAGGGGTAGAGTAACTGTTAGAGCTAACTTAAGGTTAGGTTTATGGTAAGGGATAGGGTTAGTGTTAGGCACACTGTTAGTATTAGTCTATGTTCAGGTTTCGAGTTAGGTTCAGACTTGGTGTAACTGTTACAGATTTGGTAAGGATTAGGGTTAATGTTCATTTTAGGCATAGGGTTTGTGTGTATGTTACTTTTTGGTCAAAGTTAAGTTTAGGATCAGGTTAGGGTTATGTTTAGGGTTAAGGTTAAGTTTATGTTTACTGATAGGTTTAAAGCTCTTTTTAGGTTTGGGTTAAAAGTTACTGTTTGGGTTCAACATCAGGTTAGGTATAGGGTTCAAGTACTTTCTAGCTATAAGTCAGGGTTAGGTTTAAATTTATGGTTAGTAATTTCCCTGATGAACATTAATGCAAAAATCCTTAATGAAATTTTAGCTAATCAGATACAAAAGTACATTAAAAAGGTAATTCATTATGATCAAATGGACTTCATTCCAGGAAAACAAGGCTGGTTCAATATATGCAAATCAATAAATGGAATTCACCACATAAACAGAATTAAGAACAAAAATCATATAATCATCTCAATTGATGCAGAAAAGCATTTGATTAAATTCAACACCACATTATGCTCAAAACTTTGGAAAAGATAGGGATCAAGGGAAGATACTTTAACTATGTCACATCCATTTATGAGAGACAGTAGCCAACATTATCCTCAATGGAGAAAAACTAAAAGCATTTCCACTGAATTCAGCTATAAGACAAGGCTGTCCACTATCCCCACTCTTGTTCAATATACTCCTTGAAACCCTTGCCAGAGATATCAGGCAAGACAAGGAAATCAAAGGTATTTGTATAGGAAAAGAGGAAGTTAAGTTATCTCTATTTGCAGATGACATGATTTTATACCTAGAAGACCCAATAACATCAGCCAGAAAACACCTAGAGCTTATAGGTGATTTTAGCAAAGTAGCTGGCTACAAGATCAACTCCAGCAAATCACTAGCATTTCTTTACTCCAGCAACAAATTCGCAGAAGAAGAAATCAGAAAATCTCTCCCATTTACCATCACGTCCAAAAAAATGAAGTACTTGGGCATTAACCTTATGAAGGATGTTAAGGACCTCTTCAAAGAAAACTCTCAAACACTAAAAAAAGAAATTACAGAAGACCTGAGTAGATGGAAAAACATTCCATGCTCATGGTTAGGCAGAATCAATATAATAAAGATGGCCATTCTACCCAAAGTCCTATACAGATTCAATGCAATCCCTATCAAGATACCTATGTATTCTTCAGAGATATAGAAAAAGCAATTCTCAAGTTCATATGGAATAACAGGAGACCCAGACTAGCCAAAACATTATGCTATAAAAGGAAGAAATAGGGGGTATCTCAATCCCTGACCTGAAATTGTATTACAGAGCTGTAGTAGCAAAAACAGCATGATATTGGTATCAAAACAGAACCGAAGACCAGTGAAATCGAATAGAAGATCCTGAGACAAACCCCCATATCCTTAACTATTTGATATTTGATAAAGGGGCAAAAGTATAGTGTAGAAGAAAGATAGCCTGTTCAACAAATGGTGTTGAACAAACTGGACAGCCATATGTAGACAACTGAAGCTGGATCCTTATCTTTCACCCTGCACAAAAATTAAATCAAAATGGATCAAAGACCTGGATATTAAGACTACAATTTTAAACTTACTAGAAAAAGAAGTAGGGTCAACACTAGAGCATATAGGAGTCGGCAGCTACTTCCTTAGCAAAACTCCTATAGCTCATGCTGTAAAATCAAGAATAAATGAATGGGATGCAATTAAACTAAAAAGTTTCTGCACAGCTAAAGATCTAGTCAATAGCATCAAGAGAGAACCTACAGAATGGGAGAAAACTTTTGCCTGCTACACCTCTGACAGAAGGCTAATATCCAGAATAAACAGGGAACTAAAGAAACTAAAGTCCAAACTCACAAATAATCCAATCAATAAATGGGCTAAAGATCTCAAAAGGAACTTCTCTCCAGTGGAAGTCCAGAACGCCCATATATATATGAGAAAGTGCTCTACATCATTAGCTATAAGGGAAGTGCAAATCAAAACTTCAATGAGATACCACCTCACTCCTGTTAGAGTGGCAAAAATGAAGAATACAAACAACGACAGAAGCTGGAGAGGCTGTGGGAAAAGAGAAACACTGTTACACTGCTGGTGGGATTGCAAACTGGTTCAGGTACTCTGGAAGCAGTGTGGAGAATCCTCAAAAAATTAAGGATGGAACCACCTTATGACCCAGCTATCCCACTCCTGGGTATTTTCCCAAAAGAGTTAGAATCAGTGTATTATAATGATGTGGCTTCCTCAATGTCTATATCAGCTCAATTTACTATAGCTAGACTATGGAACCAACCCAGATGCCCCTCACTCGACAAGTGGATACAAAAACTTTGGTACATATGTACAATGGAATTACTACTTGGCCATTAGAGAAGACAATATTATAGCTTTTGATATCAAATGGATGGAGATGGAAAGAATTATGCTTAGTGAAGTATTCCAATCTCAGAGACTCAAGAGCTGAATGGTTTCTCTCATCTGTGGATGCTAGAATATATGGGGAAGCAGTAAAGTAGATGGCTAACCTAACAATACTTCAAATTGAATGACTCTCAGAGTAATAGGGGGATGGCTCCCTAGGATACTTGGAGGTGTAGGGAGGGGGATGGGCAGGGGGGAGGGTGTATGAAAAACCCATATGAGACTGGAGAGTGTGAATATGGGGGAACCATCCCAGAAGCCGATGTCATTCCTCCACGAGCTACCCATTTGATGCATGAGTTCCTCTGGGGGAAACTGCAACAGGTGAAACCCAAGGTGGTCATCCATGTTTTGGCATTACCCCTGGATAACAAAGTATATATACATTGATTACTGTTGGTTTGATAATGTTTTCCCCTGAATTGTATCTCTATATACTTCTAATAAAACACTTTAAAAATAAATTTATGGTTAATGATAGGTATAGGGGTAGGTTTTTGGTAAGGCTTGGGTTTAGTTTTAGTTCTCAGTGACGAGTTTGAATTATATGGAGGGTTAGCATTAGGGTTTCATTAAGGATTTAGGCTTAAGGTGAGTGTAAGTCTTTCAGTTAATTGTTAGGTTTATGATTTAATTTTAAAACTAGGGTTCAGTTTAGCCTTAGATTTTGATTTAGGATTAAGTTTGATGGTAGTTATCCTTTAAAATTTGGGTTTAGAAGTAGTGTGAGAGTAAGGGATAGGGATAGGTTTAGTGATAGTTATAAGGTTAGAGGTAGGGGTAGTGTTAGATTACAGTGAAAAAAAGTGCCAGGGCCAGCCCCAGCACATCTTAGGTTTCTGAAAGATGAGTGGATTGTGCACAAAGAACAAGGTGAAAAACCTGGGCAAGCTGCTAGGAGACAGATTAGCCTGCTTGAGCAAAATTGCCTCTGTTCTTAATTGTTGAGATCTTTAATACAGATGCTTCAACATTACTATCTTTGTCTGCCTCATTAACCAATCCGAACACATAGAACCACTTAAAATAATTCAGAGCTAGTACAATTCACCTTTTCAAAAGTTCACGTGCAAATCCACATGGAAAGCTTCATGTAGTGTACAAAACAGTTTATATTCTAAAAGAATTATATTAGTCTTAGTTCTATCTCTCTGTATTGATAAAAAGCTGAGATGACATTTCCAAATCTGTAAATCTCTGTTTTCCTTCAGATGTTCCTTAATTGACTATATTATAGGCAATTATACCCGAATTAACCACCCACCCTAACCCACCCAGTTACTGTAACCCACCAGGCACTCCACGCCATCCTAAGACCCACAATTGCCAGATCCAAGATATTTGTGCATCCCAACCCATGGGCCTAGAAGCCACAATCTAACCTCTACAAAGATAAGAAAGACAGTTTTTACACTACTGTTTCCTTTGATCCTCAGTTCTAACCATTTTGCCATCCATTTCCAACCCTGCTTCAAAGTCAGTAAAGCTTCATCGCTCCTGCCCTCCATATGACAATTAAAAGTACACATTTCATCCATCAGATATTTCCAATTGGAATAAATAGAAAATTTCCACAAGGGATGGTTTTGGCTGGCTTCCACAGTACTTTTCCGAGTTGGCCCACTTCAGACAGAAACTTCTTATATATTTTCACTTGCAGTATAGGTTTAGGTTAGGGTTAGGGTTAGGGTTGGGACTATGGTTAGGGCTAGGTTGAGCATTAGGATTAGTGTTAGGATTTGGGCTATGGTTAGGGTAGGTCTAGTGCGAGGGTTAGTGTTAGAGTTAGGGTCAGGTTCAGGTTTAGCTTTAGGTGTGGTGCTATGGATATGTTTAAGGTTAGATTTTGGACTAGGTTTAGGTTTAGGGCTAGGGTTATTGTAGGGACTTCTGAATTGCTGCTAGGGCTAGGTCTATGTTGAGGGCTAGAGTTAGGTTTAGGTTTAGGTTTAGGTTTAGATATAGTGTTGGTGCTAGGAATATGGACAGTTTTATGGTTCAGGTTAGGTTTCATGTTAGGGCTAGGTTTAATTTTTGGTCTCTGGCTAGGGTTAGGGATAGTTTCCAGATTAGGTCTAGGTCTAAGTTTACACTTAGGGATAGGGTTAGGGTTCGGTCTAGGGCTGGGTCTAAGGTGAGGGTCAAGGCTCGGTTTAGAGGAAAGTTTAGTTTTAATGTCAGGGTTAGGGCTAGAGTTTAATTTTAGTGTTTAAGGTTAGAGTTATTTTTAGGATTAGAGTTAGGGACAGAGGGTTAGGATTATTTTTAGAGTTAAATTGACAGAGGATTAATGTTAGGATTAGGGTTATGTTACCACTTTGAGGTTAGTTTTACATTTAGTTTCAGGGTAGATTTTGTGGTCAAGTTATATTTAGTTCTAGCATTAAGCTTAGGACTGGGGTTAGATTTAGTGTTAGAGTTAGTGTTATTGCTTGGCCAAAGTCTAGAGCTAGGGTTAGTGTTAGTATTATGGCTAGGGCTATGTCTAGGGTTAGGGTTAGATTTAGGGTTAAGTTTCAGTTCAGGATTAGAGCTCAGGCTATTTATAGGGTTAGGGTTATGCTTAGGGTTAGGACCAGGTTTTAGTTTTGGGCTAGTCTTAGGGTTAAGGCTAGGGCTAGCACCAGGGTTAGGGTTAGAGTGAGGGTTAGGGTTACTCCTGGGGCTAAGGATATACATTTAAGTTTAGGTTTAGGTTAAGGGTAGGGATATGATATGTTTATGCAAGTTCTAGGTTCAGAGCTAGCATTATGGCTAGGGCTGGATTGAGTTCTAGGTTTAGAGTTATGGGTTGGGGAGAGCTAGGGAGAGAGGTTTAGAGTTAGACTTAAGTCTAAGGCTATGGATATGGTTAGGTTTAGATTTAGGACTTGGTTTGGGTTATGGCTAGGGTTAATGTTAGGGGTAGTGCTAGGGCTTGGGTTAGTGTTAGGGTCAGGGTTAGGTTGAGGTTTAGGATTAGGGCTAGTTTTACGTATATATTTAGATTTAGCATTAGGACTAGGTTTAGGGTTAGAGTGAGGGTTAGGGTTAGATGTAGTGTTAGTGCTAGGGCTAGGGCTAGGTTTAGTGTAGGGTGATGTTTAGGGTTAAGGTTATGGGTAGGGCTACCACTAAGGATAGGGTTATGTTTCAGATTAGGTTTCGTGTAAGGTCTCTGTTCAGTTTTAGGGCTAGTGTTAGTAGTAGGATTAGGGTTACACAGAGGGTTAGGGCTTTGGCTAGGTCTTGGGGTATGGTTAAGGTTAGGTTTAATGTGAGGTTTAGGATTAGGATTTAGTTTAGTGTTTTGGGTTAAGGTTATTGTTTGGGTTAGGGTTAGGTATAGAAGGATAGGGTTAGGGTAACTGGGGCTAGGTTTTTTTTAGGTTTAGGATTAGGTGTCAGGGTCAGGGTAAGTGTTAGGGCTAGAGTTAAACTAAGAGATAGTGTTTGAATTATGGTTATGGCTAGGGCTAGGGTTAGGGTTAGCGTTTGTGTAAGGGTTCACTTCACTAGTGCATTTAGGCTTGGGCCTAGGGTTAGAAATAGGATTTGAATTAGGGTTAGTGCTAGGTTGATGGTTAGGCTTAGGTTTATGGTGACTGCCAGGGTTAGGATTAGGGTTAGTTTCAGGGCTAAGTCTACTGCAGGTTTAGGATTAGTGTTTCATTTAGGTTTATTGTTAGGATTCCTGATAGGTTTAAATTTTGTGTTAAAATCATTGTTCTTTTAGGAATAGATTACAGTGAAGGTTAGTATTAAGGTTAGGTTTAGATGAAGGTTTAGATTTAATGTTAGACTTAGCCCAGGATTAAGGTTTGAGTTACAGTTCAGTTAAGCTTCAGGGATATTTTTAGGAACAGGGTTAGTGTTAGGCTTGGGTTTTTTGCAACGTTTATGGTTGACATGAGAAATATGTTTAGGTATCCTTTTAGGGTTTAGGTTAGGGGTAGAATTAGGGTTATGGTAATTTTTAGAGCTAACTAAAGATTAGGTTTATGGCAAGGGATAGGGTTAGTGTTAGGCACACTTTTAGTATTAGCCTATGTTCAGGTTTGAGTTATGTTCAGAGTTGGTGTTTCTGTTACAGATTAGGTTTAGGGTTAGGGTTAGATTTAAAGTTAGGACCAAGTTTCAATTTAGTACTAGTCTTAGGGTTATGGCTGGGTTAGGACCAGGGTTAGGGTTAGGGGTAGTGTTAGGATTAGGCCTAGGGCTAGGGCTAGGGTTAGGTTTAGCTTTAGGTTTAGGTTTAGGGTAGGGATATTGGTATGTTTAGGTTTAGGGGTAGGGCTAGGTTCAGACTAGTCGTAGATTTATGTCTAGGGCTAGATTTAGGGCTAGGATTAGGGTTAGGGTTGGTGCGAGGGCTGGGGATACAGTTAGGTTTAGAGTAAGTTTAGGTCTAAGGCTATGGATATGGTTAGTTTTAGTTTTAGGACTAGGTTTATGTTAATGCTAGAGTTAGTGTTAGGGGTATTGCTAGGGCTAGGTTTCGTGTTAGAGTTAGGGTTTGGTTTAGGTTTATGGCTAAGTCTAAGTTTCATTTCAGGCCTGGGTTAGGTGTAGGATTAGGGTTAGGGTTAGATATAGCATTAGGGCTCAGGCTGGGGCTAGGGGTAATGTTAAGATTAGGTTTAATGTGAAGATTAGGGTTAGGTTTAGATTTAGTGTTTCAGGTTAGGGTTATTGTTAGAGTTAAAGTTAGGTGTAGAATGTTAGGGTTAGGGTTAAGGTTAGGGTAACAGGGATTAGTTTTAGATTTAGATTTAGGTTTAGGATTAGTTGCCGTGGTCAGTGTAAGTGTTAGGTCTAGAGTTAAGTAAGAGCTAATTTTCAATTTCTGGGTAGGGCAAGGGATAGGACTAGGGTTATGATGAGGATTAGGGTTTGATTTAGTGTTAGTGCTAGGTTTATGGTTAGTGTTAGGGTTAGTGTTAATGCTAGGAGTGGTTTTATGGTTAGTTTTAAGGCTAGGTCAATTGATAAGTTTAGGGTTAGGGTTAAGGTTACAGCTAGGGTTTGGCCTTGGGCTAGGGCTAGATTTACAGTTATATTTAGGTTTAAGGCTAAGGATATTCATGTGTTTAGGGTTAGGGCTAGGGTAAGGTTCAGAGCTAGTGTGAGATTTATGGCTAATGCAAGATTTAGGGCTAGGTTTAGGGTTAAGGTTGGGCAACAGCTAGAGATAGGGTTAGGTTTAGAGTTGGGGTTAGTTCTAAGGCTATGGATATGGTTAGGTGTAGGTTTATGACTAGGTTTAGGATATGGCTAGGGTTACTGTTAGGGGTATTGCTAGGGCTAGGATTAGTTTTAGAGTTAGGGTCAGGTTTAGGTTTGGGTTTAGGGCTAGGTTCAAGGATATGTTTAGGGTTAGTATTAAGATTAGGTTTAGGGTTAAAACTAGATTTAGGGTTAGATTTAGTGTTAGGGCTAGGGCTAGGGATAGGGATAGGTTTAGGGGTAGGATGAGGTTTAGGTTCAGGGTTATGTTTAGGGGTAGAGCTAGGACTAGGGATAGGGTTGTGGTTCAGGTAGGGTTTCGGGTTAGGTCTAGCTTTAGTTTCAGCACTAGGGTTAGGTATATGGTTAGGGTTAGTGTTAGGGATAGGGATAATGTTAGGGCTTGGTCTAGGGCTAGGGGTATTGTAAGTTTAGGTTTAATGTCAGGGTTAGGAATACGGTTTAGATTTAGTGTTTTGCGTTACAGTTATTGTTAGGGTTAGGGTTATGTATAGAAGATTTGAGATAGGATTAAGTTTATGGTAACAGGGGTTAGGTTTAGATTTAAGTTTAGGATTAGATGCCAGGTTCAGTGTAAGTGTTAGGGCTAGAGTTAAGCTAAGAGCTAGTGTTTCAATTGTGAGTAGGGCAAGGGCTAGTGTAATAGGGGTTAGGTTTAGATTTAAGTTTAGGATTAGGTGCCAGGGTCAGTGTAAGTGTTAGGGCTAGAGTTAAGCTAAGAGCTAGTGTTTCATTTATGGGTAGGGCTAGGGCTAGTGTTAGGGTTATGGTTAGGGTTAAGGTTAGTGCTAGGTTTAGGGTTCGGTTTACTACTGCATTTAGGGTTAAGCCTAGAGTTAGAAATAGGGTTTGGGTTATGGCTATTCCTAGGTTTATGGTTAAGAATTGATTTAGGGTTACTGCTAGGGGTAGGGTTAGTGTTAGAGTCAGAGCTAGATCTATTGTTAAGTTTAGGGTTAGGGTTAGTGTTAAGGCTGGGGCTAGAGTTAGGGTTAGGTTTAGGGTTAGCTTTTCATTTAGGGTTGTGGTTAGGATTCTTGCTAGGTTTAAATTTTGTGTTAAGTCATTGTTCTTTTAGGAATAGTATTCAGGGTAAGGTTAGTGTTAAGGTTAGGGTTAGGGGAAGGTTTAGATTTAGTGTTAGATTTAGCCCAGGGTTAGGGTTATAGTTGGGGTTCAGTTAAGCTTCAGGGTTATTATTAGGAACAGGGTTAGTGTTAGGGTTGAGTTTATTGCTACTTTTATGGTTGGCATTAAAAATATGTTTAGGTATGGTTTTAGGTTTCAAGGTTAGAGGTAGGATTAGGGGTATGGTAATTGTTAGAGCTAACTTAAGGTTAGGTTTACAGTAAAGGATAGGGTTAGTGTTAGGGACACTGTTAGTATTAGCCTATGTTCAGGTTTCCAGTTAGGTTCAGAGTTAGTGTTAATGTCAGAGATTTGGTAAGTATTGGGGTTAAGGTTCATTTTAGGCTTAGGGTTCAGGTTTATGATAGTTTTCAATCAAATTTAGGTATAGGATTAGGTTAGTGTTATGTTTAGGGTTAAGGTTAGGTTTATGTTTACTGATGGGTTTAATGCTCTTTTTAGAATTCAGTTAAGTTCGGGTTTCATTTCAGGATTGTGTTAGGTATAGGGTTAAATTACTTTCAGTTAGAAGTCAGGGTTACTTTGAAATTTATGGTTAGGGATAGGTTTAGGGATAGGTATTTGGTAAGGATTAGGGTTAGTTTTAGTTCTCAGTTTTAGTTCTCAGTGATAATTTAGGAAATGATTGAGGGTGACCTTTAGAGTTAAATTAATGATTAGGTTTAAGGTGAGTGTAAGGGTTTCAGTTAAGTGTTAGGTTTATGATCAGGGCTTCGATGAGTGTTTGTTTTCATTTTAAAATTAGGGTAAAGTTTATGGTTAGATTTTCAGTTAGGATTAATTTTGGGTAAGTTTCCTTTAAAAGTTGGTTTTAGAGATAGTGTTAGTGTGAGGGTTAAGGTTAGGCTTAGGTTTAGTGATAGTTATAAGGTTAGGGGTAAGGGTAGTGTTAGGTTTCAGTAAAAAGTTAGTGCCAGGGACCAGCCTCAGCATCTCTTGGTTTCCGGCAAGATGAGTGTATTCAGCACAAAGTAACAACATGAAAATCAGGGGCAAGGGGATAGGAGACACATTAGCCTGCTTGAGCAAAATGGCCTCTTTTCTTAATTGTGGAGCTCTTTAATACAGGTGCTTCAACTTTGATGTCATTATCTGCCTCAGTAAATAATCCAAACACCTGGAACCAATTATAATATTTCACAGCCAGTACTATCCACTTTATCAAAAGTTCATGGTCAAATTCCCATGAAATGTTTCATGTATTGTAAAAAAAGACTTTATGTTCTAAAAGGATAATATTGATCTTAGTTCTTTCTATCTGTATTGATAAAAAGCTGAGATGACTTTCCCAAATCTGTAACTCCCTGTTTTCCTTCAGATGTTCCATAATTGAATAGGTAACAGGCAATCATACCCTAATTAACCACCCACCCTAAACCACCCAGTTACTGTAACCCACCAGACACACTACATCCATCCTAAGTCCCACAGTTGCCAGTTCCAAGATATTTGTGCATCCCAACCCATGGGCCTAGAAGCCACAATGTAACCTCTACAAAGATAGGAAAGGCAGTTTTTACACATACTGTTTCCTTTGATCTTCAGTTCCAACTGTTTTGCCATCCATTTCCAATCCTGCTTCAAAGTCAGTAAAGCTTCATCCTTTCTGCCCCCCATATGACTTTTACAAGTACCCTTTTCATCAATCAGTATCGGACATTTCCAATTTGAGTAAAGAGCAAATTTCCACAAGGGATATTTTTGGTAATATCCTGGAATGATGACTTTCATAGTCCTTCCCTGAGTGTGGATCTTTCTTAGATATTTTCACTTGCAGTATAGGTTTAGGTTCAGGATAGCATTAGGGCTTAGTTAGGGATAGGGTAGGATTAGGGTTAGGGTTAGGATTTGGACTACTTCTAGTGCTAGGTTTAGCCTTGGATTTAGGTTCAGGTATAGGTTAAGGGTTAGGTCAAGGGGTATGGATAGGTTTAAGATTAGATTTAGGATTTAGGGTTAGGTTTAGTGTAAGGGTTGTAGGGTTAGTTCTAGGGCTAGAGGTATGTTTAGGGCTAGGTTTAGGTTTAGATTTAGGGTTAGGGCTAGGAATAGGGACATCTTTATGTTTCAGTTTAGTTTTCAGGTTAGGGTTAGTTTTAGATTTGGTAGTTTAGATTGGGGTAGTTCTAGATATTTTCACTTGCAGTATATGTTTAGGATAGGATTAGGGGTAGGGCTAGGTTTAGCACTAGGGCTAGGTTTAGGGGTACTGTTAGAATCCGTGCTAGAGTTAGGGTTAGGTCTAATGCTGGGCTTAGTGTTAGAGTTAGGGTCAGATTCTGGTTTATGTTTAGGTTTAGGGCTATGGATAAGTTTAAGTTTAGGTTTTGGACTAGGTTTAGGTTTTAGACTGGTGTTAGTGTAAGGGCTTTTGGATTAGTGCTAGGGCTAGGGCTGTGTTTAGGGCTAGGGTTAGGTTTAGGTTTAGGTTTAGATATAGGGTTTAGGTTAGGAATAGGGACAGGTTTATTGTTCAGCTTAAGGTTAAAGTTAGGGCTAGGTTTAGTTTTTGGTCTAGGGTTATGGTTAGGGATCAGTTCTGGGTTAGGTCTAGGGCTAAGTTTAGAGTTATGGATAGGTTTAAGGCTAGGGCTAGGGTTGGAGCTAGGGTGAGGGTCAGGGCTAGGTTTAGGGGTAAGTTTATGTTTAATGTGAGAGTTAGGGTTAGAGTTTAGCTTTAGTGTTTAAGGTTAGTGTTATTTTTAGGATTAGGGTTACAGACAGAGGGTTAGGATTAGTTTTAGAGTTAGGTTGACAATTAGAGGATTAGTGTTAGAGTTACGGTTCGGTTTCCAGTTAAGGGTTAGTTTTATGTTTAGGTTCAGGCTTAAGTTTTGTGGTCAAGTTAAGAGTTAGGTCTAGCGTTAAGCTTAGGACTAGCTTTAGATTTAGTGTTAGGGTTAGTGCTAGTGCTTGAACTAGGGCTAGAGCTAGGGTTAGTGTTAGTGGTAGGGCTAGGGCTAGGGCTAGGGTTAGGGTTAGAGTTAGGGTTAGGTTTTGTTGGGAACATGAGGCTCGCCTGGCTTGTAGAAGAATTGGTGGTAAACAGCTCTAAGGGGTCCAGCTGGGTTGTAATTAGCAAATTGCCTGACCTCATGACTAAGCTATTCGGCCACTCATTTGTTACAATTGGAGAAAGGTGTTTGCATTGTACCCTATTGGCTGTTGTAATGGATAAATAGAGTAGTAGCTAATCAGGTAAGAGAGCAGCCAAAGGAGAAGCAGTAGCCAGAGAAGAGCAAGAAAGCAAGCAGCCGTGTCCTGAAGGAAGAGACCACAGAAGCAGTCAGAGAAGAAGCAGCAGTAAGAAGAAGCCACAGCAGCAGCAGCAGCAGCAGCAGCAGCAGAGACGTCAGAGAGAGCAGCGGTAGAAGATGCAGGTCCCGTGTTCCAGCCGCCGGCGTTTGCCCCCTTGTTCCTGGCTCCCCAACCCTTCCTAACTCAGCCCCTCGGAGGATGGTCCAGCGTTGGGTCATTCTACCCATTCCTCGCTCTGGAGTGCAGCGGGGAGTGACTCCTCACCCCATCCCTGCCCTAACTTGGCCCCTCGGAGGATGGCTCAGGCTTGCTGGGTCATTCTACCCATTCCTCGCTCTGGAGTGCAGCAGGGAGCGACTCCTCGCCCCATCCCCTTCCTAACTCGGCCCCTCGGAGGACGGCTCATTAGGTCGTTCTGCCCGCTTCTCGCACAGGAACGCTGTGGGGAACGACTCCTCTTCCCCCGTCCCCAGCCCTGTCCTGCCGGCGCCCGGTTCCCAATGTCCTGCTGGCCCCCCAGGGAACGGCTAATGTCCCCCGAGGCCGTTCCACCCGCTCCCCACTCCAGAACCCAGGGGGGAGCGACAGGTTTTGGTTCAGGGTTAGAGTGTGGGCTAGGAATAGGGTTAGGTTTATGTTTAGAGTTAGGACCATATTTCAGTTTAGGGCTAGTCTTAGGGATAGGGGTACTGCTGGGACCATGGTTAGGGTTAGAATTAGGGTTAGCATTAGGCCTAGGCCTAAGTATATGTTTAGGTTTGGCTTAGGTTTAGGGTAGGGAGGTTGATATGTTTAGCGTTAGGGCTAGGGCTAGGTTCAGAGCTAGCATTAGAGTTATGGCTAGGGGTAGATTTAGGGCTAGGGTTTGGTTAGGGTTGGGGCAAGGCCTAGGGATACAGTTTGTTTAGCATTAGGCTTAGATCTAAGGCTATGGATATAGTTAGGTTTAGATTTAGGACTAGTTTTATCTTAGTGCTGGGGTTAGTGCTTGGGTATTGCTGGGGCTAGGATTAGTGTTAGAGTTAGGGTTATGTTGAGATTTAGGGTTAGGGCTAGGTTTAATGTTATGTATAGGATTAGAGTTAGGACTAGGTTTAGGGTTAGAGCTAGGGTTAGGGTTAGATGTAGAGTTAGCGATAGGGCTTGGGGTAGGTTTAGGGGTAGGGCGAGGTTTAAGTTTAGGGTTACATTTAAGGGAAGAGCTACAACTTAGGATAGGGTTATGTTTCAAGCTTAGGTTTCAGGTAAGATCTAAGATCAGTTTTAGGGCTCAGGTTAGTTGTAGGCTTAGGATGACTGTTACTTTGAGGGTTATAGTTAAGGGTTGGGCTATGGCTAGGTGTTGGCTTAAGATTAGGATTAATGTGATGGTTAGGATTAGGGTTTAGATTTAGTGTTTCAGGTTAGGGTTATTGATAAGGTTAGTGTAAGGTATTAATGTCTTTGGTGAGGTTTAAAGTTAGGGTAACAGGGGTTAGGTTTAGATTTAAGTTTAGTATTAGCTATCAGTCTCAGGGCGTTAGGGCTAGAGTTAAGCTAAGAACTAGTGTTTGAGTTATTGGTAGGGCTAGGACTAATGTTAGGGTTAATGTTAAGGTTAGTGCTACATTTATGGTTCTGTTAACTACTACATTTAGGGTTAGGCCTAGGGTTAGAATTAGGGTTTGGGAAAAAGTTAGTGCTAGGTTTACGGTAAGGGTTAGGTTTAGGGTGATTGCTAGGGCTAGGAATAGCATAGTTTCAGGGCTAGGATTACTCTTAAGTTTAGCATCAGGGCTAGTTTTAGGGCTCTGGCTAGGGTTAGGGTTAGTTTGAGGGTTAGTGTTTCATTTAGGGTTATGGGTAGAATTCCTGCTATGTTTAAATTTTGTGTTAAAGTCATTGTTCTTTCAGGAGTAGTATTAAGGTTAAGGTTAGTGTTAAGGTTAGGGTTAAGAGAAGGTTTAGATTTAGTGTTAGATTAGTCCAGGGTTAGGGTTTGGGTTAGGGTTCAGTTAAGTTTCAGGGTTATTGTTAGTAATAGGATTAGTGTTAGGATTGGGTATATAGCTACGTTTATGATTGGCAATAAAAATAAGTTTAGGTATGGTTTTAGGTTTCAGGTTAGGGGTAGGATTAGGGGTACAGTAATTGTTAGAGCTAATTTAAGTTTAGATTTACGGTAAGGGATAGGGTTAGTGTAAGGCACACTGTTAGTATTAGCCTATGTTCAGGTTTCAAGTTAGGTTCAGAGACAGTGTTACTGTTACAGATTTGGTAAGGTTTAGGGTTAAGTTTCCTTTTAGGCTTAGGGTTTGGGTTTATGTTGGTATCCAGTCAAATTTGGGTTTAAGATTAGGTTAGGGTTATGGTTAGGGTTAATGTTAGGTTTATATTTCCTGATAGGTTCAATGCTCTTTTAAGATTTCGGTTGAAAAACTACGGTTTGGGTTCAGGATCAGGTTAGGTGTAGGATTCAAGTACTTTCAAGCTAGAAGTCAGGGCTAGGTTTAAATTTATGTTTAGAGATAAGTTTAGGGGTAGGTATTTGGTAAGACTTGGGGTTAGCGTTAGTGCTCAGTGATAAGTTAGGATTAGATTAGGGTTAGGTTTAGGGTCACAACAAGCATTAGGTTTCAGGTGAGTGTAAAGGTTTCAGTTAATTGTTAGGTTTATGATCAGGGCTTGGCTGAGAGATTTCATTTTCAAATTAGGGTTATGTTGAGGGTTAGATTTTCATTTAGGATTAAGTTTGGTGATAGGCTTCCTTTGAAAGTTGGGTTTAGAGATAGTGTGACAGTGAGGGTTAGGGTTAGGGTTAGATTTAGTGAAAGTTATAAGGTTAGGAGTAGGGATAGTGTTAGGTTTCATTGAAAAATGAGTGCCAGGGGACAGCACCAGCATCTCTTAGGCTTCCTGAAAGATGAGTGGATTCGGCATAAAGAACCAGGTGAAATCCAGGGCAAGCTGCTAGGAGATGCCTTACCGTGCTTGAGCCAAATGGCCTCTGTTCTTAATTGTGGAGCCCTTGAAGACAGGTGCTTCAACTTTGCTATCATTGTCTGCCTCACTAAGCAATCCAAACACCTGGAACCACTTAAAATATTTCAGAGCCTGTGCGATCCACTTTACCCAAAGTTCATGGTTAAATCCACATGAAATGTTTCATGTATTGTACAAAAAGGTTTGTATTCCAAAAGGATAATATTGATATTCAGTTTTTTTCTCAGTATTGAAAAAATGTTGAGATTACTTCCCCAAATCTCTAACTCCCTGATTTTCTTCAGATGTTCCTTAATTGACTAGGTTATAGGCAATTATACTCTAATTAACCATCCACCCTAAACCACTCAATTCCTGTAACCCACCAGGCACTCCACAGCCATCCTAAGTCCCACAATTGTCAATTCCAACATATTTGTGCATCCAAACCCAAGGGCCTAGAAGCCACAATCTAACCTCTACAAAGATAAGAAAGGCACTTTTTACACATACTGTTTCCTTTCATCCTCAGTTCCAACTGTTTCTATTTCCAATCCTGCTTCAAAATCAGTAAAACTTAATCCCTCCTGCCCTCCGTAGGACTTTTACAAGTACCCTTTTCATCCGTCAATAACACATTTCTCCAATTTGAATAAACAGTAAATTTCCACAACAGATGGTTTTGGCAATACCCTGAAATGCTGGCTTTCATTGTCCTTCCCTGAGAGTGTACCCATTCAGACAGAAATTTGTTAGTATTTTCACAGGCAGTATAGGTTTAAGTTAGGGTTTGGGTTAGGGTTAGGGCTAAATTTAGGGTTAGGGCTGCAATTAGGGGTAGAGTTAGGATTCGGGCTAGGGTTAGGGTAGGTCTACTACTAGGCTTTGTGTTACACTTAGGGTCAGGTTCAGGTTTAGGTTTAGGTGTAGGACTATGGATAGCTTTAATTTAAATTTAGGACGAGGTTTATGTTTAGGGCTAGGGTTATTGTAAGGGCTTTTGGGTTAGTGCTAGGGCTAGGGCTATGTTTAGGGATAGGTTTAGGTTTAAGTTTAGATATAGGGTTAGGGCTAGGAATAGGGACAGGTTTATAGTTCAGCTTAGGTTTCAGGTTAGGGCTAGGTTTAGTTTTTGGTCTTGGGATAGGCTTAGGGATAATTTCCAGGTTAGGTCTAGAGCTAACTATACTGTTAGGAATAGGGTTAGGGCTCAGTCTAGAGCTGGGTCTAGAGTGGGGCTTGGGGCTTGGTTTACTGGTAATTTTATGTTTAATGTGACTGTTAGGGTTAGAGTTTAGTTTTAGTGTTTAAGGTTAGTGTTATTTTTGAGATCAGTGTTATGGACATACGGTTAGGTTTATTTTTAGGGACACGTTTAACAGTTAGATGATTAGTATTAGGGTTAGTGTTAGGTTTCCAGTTAGGGGTTCATTTTATGCTTTTTTTAGGCTCAGCTTTCGAGGTCAAGTTAAGGGTTAGGTCTAGCATTAAACTTAGAATTAGGGTTAGATTTAGTGTTAGGGTTAGTGTTAGTGCTTGTGCTAGGGTAGAGCTAACATTAGTTTTAGTGTTAATGCTAGGCCTAGGGCTATGGCTAGGTTTAGGATTAAAGTTAGGGTTAGATTTTGGTTCAGGGTTAGAGCTCAGTTCTAAGCATAAGTTTAGGGTAAGGTTTAGGTTTAGGACCAGGTTTAGGTAAGGTTAGTCTTAGGGTTTTGGGTTAGAGTTAGGATTACGTTTAGGCCTAGGGTTAAGGACGTGGTAAGGTTTAGTTTTACTTTTAGGGTAGAGATATTGATATGTTTAGGGTTAGGGCTAGGTCTAGGTTCAGAACTAGCATTACAGTTATGGCTAGGGCTACATTTAGGGCTAGGGTTAAGGTTAGATTTGGGGCGAGGGTAGGTTTACAGTTAGGTTTAGAGTTAGGCTTAACTCTAAGGCTATGGATATAGTTCGGTTTAGGTTTAGGACTAGGTTTAGCTTATGGCTAGTGTTAGTGTTAGGGGTATTGCTAGGTCTAGGGATAGTGTTAGAGTTAGGGTTAGGTTGAGATTTAGGGTTAGGGCTAGGTTTAAGCATATGTTTAGTGTTAGTGTTAGAACTATGTTTAGGGTTAGAGCTAGGGTTAGTGGTAGATAGTATGTTAGGGATAGGGCTAGCGATAGTGGTAGGTTTAGGGTCAGGGTGAGCATTTGATTTAGGGTTATGTGTAGGGGTAGAGCTATGGTTAGCAATAGGGTTATGTTTCAGTTTATGTTTCCGATAAGTTCTAGGTTCAGTTTTAGGGCCATGAATAGGTGTAGCGATAGGGTTTGAGTTAGGGTTAGGGTTAGGGCTTGGTCTTGGGCTAGGGTTATGCTTAAGGTTAGGTTTAATATGAGGTTTAGGGTTAGGATTTAGACTTAGTGTTTCATGTTAGAGTTCTTATAAGGGTTAGGGTTAGGTATAGAAGGTTAGGGTTAGGGTCAAACTTAGGGTAACAGGATATAAGTTTAAATATAATTTTAGGATTAGGTGTTGGGATCAGGGTAAGTGTTAGGGCTATAGTTAAGCAAAGAACTAATGTTTAAGTTATGGGTAGGGCTATGGCTAAAGTTAGGGTTAGTGTTAAGGTTAGTGCTAGTTTTATGTTTTGCTTAACTACTATGTTTAGGTTTAGTCCTAGTGTTAGAACCAGGTTTTGGGTTAGGTTTAGTGCTAAGTTTATTGTTAGGGATAGGTTTAGGTGACTGCAAGAGTTAAGGTTAGCATTAGTTTCAGGGCTAGGTTTATTCTTAAGTTTCGGTTTAGTGTTAGTGTTAGGGACTGGGCTACTATTAAGGTTAGGTTGATGTTTAGTGTTTCATGTAGGCTTATGCTTAGAATTCTTGCTAGGTTTAAATTTTGTATTAAAGTCATTGTTCTTTCAGGAATAGTATTAATTTTAAGGTTAGTGTGAAGGTTAGGGTTAGGGGAATGTTTAGATTTAATGTTAGATTTAGCCTAGGGTTAGGGTATAGTTTAAGGTTCAGTTAAGCTTCAGGGGTATTGTTAGGAATAGGGTTAGTGTTACCTTTGGTTGTTTTGCTACGTTTATGGTTGGCATTAAAAATACATTTAGGTATTGTTTCAGGTTTCAGGTTAGGGGTAGGATTAGGGGTATGGTAATTGTTAGAGCCAACTAAAGGTTAGGTTAGGGATAGGGTTAATGTTAAGCACACTGTTAGTAATAGCCTAAGTTGAGGTTTTGAGTTAGGCTCAGAGTTAGTATTATTCTTACAGATTTTATATGGCTTAGGGTTTGTTTTAGTTCTCAGTGATGAGTTTAGATTAGATTGAGGGTTAGGTTTAGGGTTACATTAAGGATGAGTTTTCACGTGAGTGTAACGGTTTCAGTTAATTGTTAGGTTTTTTATCTCATTTTAAATTGGGGTTCTGTCAAGGGTTACATTTTCATTTATGATTAAGTTTGATGGTAGGTTTCCTTTAAAAGTTGTTTAGAGATAGTGTGAGAGTAAGGGCTAGGGTTAGGGTAAGGTTTAGTGATAGTTATAAGGTTAGGATAGCGTTAGCATTAGATTTCACTGAAAAATGAGTTCCAGGGGACAGCACCAGCATCTCTTAGGTTTCCCAAAAGATGAGTGGATTTGGCACAAAGAATGAGGTGAAAATCCTGGTCAAGCTGCTAGGAGACAGGTTAGCCTGCTTGAGCCAAATGGCCTCTGTTATTAACTGTGGAGCTCTTTAATACAGGTGCTTCAACTTTGCTCTCATTGTCTGACTCACTAAGCAATCCGAACACCTGGAACCACTTAAAATATTTCAGAGCCAGTAGGATCCCCTTTTTCAATAGTTCACAGTCAAATTCCCATGAAAAGCTTCATGTATTGTACAAAAAGCTTTATATTCTAAAACGATCCTATTCATCTTAGTTCTTTCTATCTGTATTGATAAAAAGCTGAGATGACTTTCCCCAATCTCTAACTCCCTGTTTTCCTTCAAATGTTCCTTAATTGACTATGTTATAAGCAATTATACCATAATTATACCATAATTAACCACCCACCCGTCCAGTTCCTTTAACCCACCAGGTATTCCTCAGTTCAAACTGTTTTGCCATCCATTTTCAACAACTGCTTCAAAGTCAGTAAATCTTCCTCACTCCTGCCTTCCATATGAGTTTTACAGGTACACTTTTCATTCATCAAACATTTGCATTTGGAATAAATTGCAAATTTGCACAAGGGATGGCTTTGGCAATATCCTGGAATGCTGACTTTTACAGTAATTTCCCGAGTGTGGACCCCTTCAGACAGAAACTTCTATATTTTCACTTGCAGTATAGGTTTATGTTAGGGTTAGGGCTAGGGCTAGGGCTATTGTTAGGGCTAGATGGAGCATTAGTGTTAGGGTTAGGATTCTTGATAGGGTTAGGGTAGGTGTAGTGCTAGGGATAGTGTTAGAGTTAGGGTCAGGTTCAGGTTTAGCTTTAGGTATGGGGCTATGGAAAAGTTGAAGTTTAGATTTTGGACAAGGTCTAGGTTTAGGGCTAGGATTAGTGTAAGTACTTCTGGGTTAGTGCTAGTGCTGGGGCTATGTTAAGGGCTAGGGTTAGGTTTAGGTTGAGGTTTAGATAGAGGGCTAGGGCTAGGAATAGGGACAGTTTTATGGTTCAGCTTAGGATTCAGGTCAGGGCTAGGTTTAGTTTTGGGTCTAGGCCTAGGGTTAGGGATAGTTTCCAGGTTGGGTCTAGGACTAAGTTTCGAGTTCAGGAGAGGGTTCGGTTCGGTCTCAGGCTGTGGCTAATGTGAGGTTCGGGGCTATGTTTAGTGGTTGGTTTAGGTTTAATGTGAGGGTTAGTGTTAGAGTTTAGTTTTAGTGCTTAAGGTTAGGGGTATTTTTAGGATTAAGGTTAGGGACAGAGGTTAGGGTCATTTTTAGGCTTAAGTTTACAGAGGATTAGTGTTAGTTTTAGGGTTAGGTTTCCACTTAAGGGTTAGCTTTACATTTAGGTTCAGGGTAGATTTTGTGGTCAAGTTAACATTAGGTCTAACCTTAGGCTTCGGAGTTGGGTTAGATTTAGTGATAGGGTTAGTGTTATTGCTTTTTCAAGGGCTATAGCTAGGGTTAGTGTTAGTGTTATGGCTAGAGTTATGGCTATGGCTAGGATTAGGGTTAGAGTTAGGGTTAGGTTTCAGTTCAGCATTAGAGCTCTGGCTGGTTATAGGGTTAGAGTTATGCTTAGGGTTAGGACCAGGTTTTGGTTTAGGGCTAAACTTAAGGTTAAGGCTGGGTCTAACATCAGTGTCTGGGTAACACCTAGAGCTAGGGATATATGGTTAGGTTTAGGTTTTGGTTTAGCATAGGGATATTGATATGTTTATGATTTGGGCAAGTTCTAGGTTCAAAGATAGCATTACAGTTATGGCAAAGGCTAGATTGAGTTCTAGGGGTAGGATTGTGGTTGGGGCGAGGGCTGGGGATAAGGTTTGGTTTAGAGTTAAGCTTCGGTCTAAGGCTATGAATATGGTTAGGTTTAGATTTAGGACTAGGTTTAGGTTATGGCTAGAGTTAGTTTTAGGGAATTGCTAGGGCTAGGTTTAGTGTTAGGTTTGGGTTAGGTTGAGGTTTAGTGTTAAGGCTAGGTTTAAGTGTATGTTTAGGGTTAGCATTAGGATGAGGATAAGGGTTAGAGCCAGGGTTATGGTTAGATGTAGTATTAGGGCTAGGGCTATGGCTAGGTCTAAGTTTAAAGGTGGGGTGAGTTTTAGGGTTAGGGTTAGGTGTAGATTTATGATAAGGGATAGGGTTATGTTTCAGGTTAGGTTTTGGGTAAGGATAGATTCAGTTTTAGGGCTAGGGTTAGGTGTAGGTTTAGGGTTAGGCATAGGGTTAGGGCTTGGGCTAGGGCTAGGGGTATGGTTAAGGTTAGGTTTAAAGTGAGGGTTAGAGTTTAGTTTAGTGTTATTGTTAGAGTTAGGGCTATGTATAGAAGATTAGGGTAAGCATTAAGGTTAGGGTAAAAGGGTTTAGTTTTACATTTAGTTTTAGGATTAGGTGTCAGTGTCAGGGTAAATGTTATAAGAACTAATGTTTGAGATATGGTTATGGCTAGGACTAGGGTTAAGTTTAGGCTTATTGTGAGGGTTAATGCTAGGTTTAGGGTTTGGTTTACTAGTATATTTAGGGTTAGTCCTAGGCTTAGAATTAGAGTTTGAATTAGGGTTAGTGCTAGGTTGATGGTTGGGCTTAGGTTTTGGGTTACTGCTTGGGTTAGGTTTAAGGTTTGTTTCAGGGCTAGGTCTACTGTTAAGTTCAGGGTTAGGGTTATTGTTAGGAGTAGGAATAGGGTGAGAGTTAGGTTTAGGGTTAGTGTTTCATTTAAGGCTATGGTTAGGATTCCTGCTAGGTTTAAATTTTGTGTTAAAATCATTGTTCTTTTAGGAATAGTATTAAGCTGATGGTTAGTGTTAATATTATGTTTAGGGGAAAGTTTGTATTTAGTGTTTCATTTAGCCCAGAGTTCAGGTTTGTGTTAGGGTTCAGTTAAGCTTCAGGTCTAATGTTATGAATAGGGTTAGTGTTAGGCTTCTGTTTTTTGCTACGTTTATGATTGGCGTTAAAAACATGTTTAGGTATAGTTTTGGGTTTCATGTTAGGGGTAGGATTAGGGGTATGGTAATTGTTAGAGCTAACTGAAGGTTAGGTTTATGGTAAGGGATAGGGTTAGTGTTAGTTGCACTGTTAGTATTAGCCTATGTTCAGGGTTCCAGTTAGGTTCAGAGTTGCTGTTACTGTTACAGATTTGGTAAGGATTAGTGGAAGGTTCGTTTTAGGCTTAGGGTTTGGGTTTATGTTAGTTATTGGTCAAAGTTAAGTTTAGGATTAAATTAGGCTTATGTTTAAGGTGAAGGTTAGGTTTATGTTTACTGATAGATTTAAAGATCTTTTTAGGTTTCTCTTAAAATTTACGGTTCGGTTTCAGTATCAGTTTAGGTATAGGGTTCAAGTACTTTCTAGCTAGAAGTCAGGGTTAGGTTTAAATTTATTGGTAAGGCTTAGGTTTGGCTTTAGTTCTCAGTAATGAGTTTGTATTCAATGGAGTGTTAGGTATAGGGTTCCATGAAGGATTAGGTTTCAGGTGAGTGTAAGGCTTTCAGTTAATTGTTATGTTTATGTTTTAATTTTAAAATTAGGGTACATTTTAGGGTTAGATTTTCATTTAGGGTGAAGTTTGGTGGTAGGTTTCCTTTAAAGTTGGGTTTAGAGGTAGTGTGAGAGTGAGGGATAGGGTTAGATTCAGGTTTAGTGATAGTTATAAGGTTAAGGGTAGGGGTAGTGTTCGGTTTCACTGAAAAATGAGTGCCAGGGCCAGCCCCAGCATCTCTTATGTTTCCAAAAGGATGAGTGGATTCAGCACAAAGAACGAGGTGAGAATCCCGGGCATGCTGCTAGTACACAGGTTAGCCTACTTGAGTCAAATGGCCTCTGTTCTTAACTGTGGAGCTCTTTAGTACTGGTGCTTCAACTTTGCTGTCATTGTCTGTCTCAGTCACCAATCCTGTCCCTGTCCAGCCAGGTTCTGACCTGAGGAATGGGCTGGGTATGAGAAAGAGCACAGGCAGGAGATCCAGGTGGAGTGATTTTTCTTTATTCAAGCTTTACAAATCTTTTTATAATCCTTTGAAGGCAGTTGCCAGGGGTTATGCAGAGTACAAACAACTTTGGAATGGCCTGTGATTAGCACATTCCAACCTACCCTCATCTTCTTTTGCACAACAATTAGCAACCTTAACAAAGCACGATTTAGCAGCCCTTCCTGAAGTAACTTATGCAAATCATAACAAGTTCCGTTTAGAGCAGCTGATGAAATGGAGTGAAGTTCAGACCCCAACAATTCCCCCTTTTTATTTTAATTGAAGGCATCCAGGATCTGTCTTAGTTTGTAGAATGTGATAACACTCTTAACACATCATGGGGATGGGCAACATCATGGTTGCCTCCCTGTCTTATGTTAGTAAGGCATCCATTCCATCTTACCCATCATTGATTCAAGGACTCATATCTCCTTCAGCACATGTAACCATACTTGGGGTGGGCATCTTGCCTTTGCTGCTGTGCCAGCAGGATTTGCTGCATTGCATGCTTTTTAGTCTGTTGCTGCTGTCATTGGCTGGGAGAGTGATAAATGAGAAAAATTATACCTGAACTTAACACTCCAAAACAGGTGGCAATGCCAGACTGATTTTTTTTAAACAGGTTAAGGGTTTTTGACATCCAGGTAGCCAAGCCAGATAAAAACATAGGTGGAACTCAGGTCTCATTTAGGGCCTTAATTTCTCTAATTAACAAAGTGGTTACATTCCTAAACTTGTTATTCCAAGGGCCTCTCACCATTACAATTAGTTGAGATATAGATGTAGACAAATTGTGCATAGTATAAGAAACAGGTGTTACACAAATATCTTTGAACAGTGGGGAACAAATACATATGTGAAATATCATACAGCAATTCTATTTCTTGAATCAAGTTAATTTTTTTGGTTTAACAGCATTATGCCCGCTTGCAAATGTTCATTAATTTGCTGTTGAGTACTTAGGGCAGTAGCAGTTTGTTCAGCCAATTTATTCACAACTGTCCCTGTGGCCACTGAGTGGTGCATAGCCAGTCCCGGGGCAGCAGCAGCAGCAGTTGCAGCCACGATGACTGCCACAACAGCTGCTGTAAATCCGAAGTCCCTTCAGGTTCGATAGAGTTGAACGTTATGGGCATTTACTTTCACTTCCACTGGAACAGGAATCATTGCAGGGACATGGAGGAGGGAGGAGTCAGGAAATCTCTCCTAGCAAGAACAAAGCTCAGTACGACTACACGCCATTTTGATGTACCTGTCCCATCAGAAGCAGAAAGCTGATGCACAAGGCATTCTGGAATCCACTGGGGACCATCATTCTCCTGTGGAAAAACACAAACACTACCTCAACCCCAGATTAAGACCAGGTCAGTTCCATGCCATTGATTATCAATGGGATCCCACCACATGACCTGTGCATAGGGTCGGCCACTAGGATGCCAATGGCATTTGGCTGCGGTATTATTGTTAACATCCAAAGTTAAAAAATTAAGAATAAAGAGGATATGATTAAGTAGGTCTCATGGGGCAGTATACTCCCTCTTTTTATTTTTAAGTAGATAATATTTAATGGTGAGATGTGCATGCTCCACAATGCCTTGACCCTTTTTAAAATCTGTATTCTGATACAATCCTTATGAAACTTTCAATGTTCCCAATCACTTTAAACCTTTTGTACTCTTTACATATAGAATGACACCTGTTAGAATTTTAGGTCTTAACGACCTTGCTTTCTTTTAGTGAAGACCCAGATCAAAGCAATCTTAAATTATCTTTTTAATTTCCAATCTGTAAAACCACATTTAATAAACCCAAATGTATGTTACCTTATAGAACTTATAAGAACACACTTAATAAACCCAAGTGTCATCTTATAGAAACTAAATCAAGATAACTCGAATTTACTTAGCAGTTAATGTTTTAATTTTTAATTTCTAATTTAATTTTTGACTTTGCAAATTTATCATATGTCTCCTCTAACAAATACATTTATGGAGATTAATTCATTTATGTTAAATCTAATTTACTCTTTTTTATTGTTAACTTAGGTTATCCATGAAATCTCAGGATATTAGACAAATCTAAATCATCTTCTTCCATTGAAGAAAAATCCTAGAAAGTTGGTCTATTAGCATGTGTTAAATCCAGATAAGATGTAATGTTTTACAACCTAATAGTTTTTTTAGAGATATTGTGGGAAGGGGAAGGGCGGGATAAGGGAGGGTAATTGGGGGTGGCACTCCTGGGGGTAATTGCAATATCCAGAATATATACATATTTTATATTATTTTGTTAAAAACTTATACGGTTGTTCAAAAATTAACAAAAATAAAATTCAAAGAGACTGAAAAAAAATCCTAGAAGTACGGAACGAAACACTCTAAACATTTATACAACATTCTATTGGTTGACCATCTAGAAAACAAATATGTGAGCTAGTATTCTTAAACACATCTTCACTCTTATGCTTAAATGATTTAGATTGAACCTCTTTTTAAATGCTTAAGTCACGTGAATTAAGTCATTTGGATCCATTTTCTTTCCTCCTTTTTAAAATCTAATTTATCAGCGCTCATCTATAAGCCAATTTGGTACCATATTGAATGCACATATAACATACATGTGCACAAAAACACAGGACAGGTGCGTGCACACACAAAAAAACCCAACAGGAAACAGATTTTAGAACCTTGGAATAATTGACCTTTTGAATAAAGATAGCAGTAAAAACCATAAATTAAAAAAAAAAACAAAGAAAAAACTCTATTTAGATAAAATAAGACTGATGAAAAATATCTTTAGGTGTATAAAATAGGTGAATTCACCAGTGAAATTGAGCTCAAGATCCAAAAAATGAAATGGCGTATTTATTCTAGTAAAGGAGCATGTGCACATCTTTAGAGCCAGAATTAGAGTTAGCCCAGGCATTGAAGGAATGAGAGCAGGCAAAATCCTCAGGAAGTTGTTTTTAAAGAATAAAGAAAACCTATACGGGATCTTTCCAATTTCTTTTTTGTGTCCAAATGAAGAGAAAACTCCTTAGAAATTAGTGATTTTTTGGTATTTTTGGGTCTATCCTATCAGCTTTCTGAAGCTGAGTCCCTATTACATTTTCTCCAAAGTACAAGAATGTAGGCCCCTTAAGCATATTTAAAGGCTAGGAACCTGGAGCGGCTGGCCTTTCCAGATTCTTTCTATCTCTTCTGGTAGAATCTCAGTATGCAGGAAGAGGGTCTCACAGCCGCTTGAATTTAAAAGTAGCATTTTAAGCCCCTTATTTTTTCTATCTGGTCTCAAACACTAGCTCATGTCGTTTGCATTGTAAAAGATACTAGCTGGTGTCTCCTTCCCTTTTACAAAGGAGCTAAGCTGCAAAATGATAGAATGAGATTTTTCTTGGGCATTTCTGGGTTATGCAGGCAGGTGGTGAACCTGCCATAACATGAGAACGAAGCTCCTGCCTGATTTAGTGGATGTCCTTTTTCAGGGGTTTTTGATCATCAGCAATCCTGTCTCTCCTTTCCCTAAATCCTGTTGGAATTACTGCTGCCTTACCAGCAAGGATGTAAAGGTCTTTGTTTGCCACATGCCAAAAACCTAGGGAATCCAGATTTAGTGTCATTACTGGTATTCCCTCCACCATCATAATATTTAATGCCCCACAGTAGAAAAGCAACCTAGAGTGGCCTTCGGTTGAGGCCTTATTTAGCATGGAATATCTAAGGGAGGATATTTGCCAACTAGTTGTACCTTTAAAATTTGCCTTATACAATTCTAAACCTGCTTTTACAAAGGACAGAGACCAAACATGTCACCAAATTTTGTCTCCCTAAATTCCTCCAGAGGTTTTTGCAAACCATTACCTCATTACATAAGAGAAGTGTTTAAAAATTACTGCACTGCATTAGTCTAGAAGCCCCATCTTATCATAAATGAAAAGTTTCTTATTAAGCTAGAGTATTATAGGCTATTATAATTCCTATACTTAAAAACTATTTTGTTATTGTAAACTTACTAGATATTCCATAGCTATCCTAGGTCCTATAATTGTTAATCCTATAAAATATCTGTGCATTCTAATTTATGAGCTAAAATGTTAAAGCCTAACCTCTACAGAGACAAAAGGGATAAATACATCTTAATTCCTGATAAGGAGTTATAACTCAATAACAGATTCTCTTTTTTGTATCTCACTAAGAGATTTTGCATGGTCGTGAACAGCTTCTCTTGGCAAAGTACTTGGAGAATGCAAAGCACCCCTCACTAATTTCCGTAATGACATAGTGGATAGGAGAAAGAACAATAAAAGACCTAGCAATTTCTATTTTGAGCAGTAGAGCCCACAGATCCCATATATCTTGAAATAATCCTAATTCCTAAACTAATCCTAATTCTTAAAAGAATCCTAATTGCCCCTCTCTACTTACCTCTGGTAAAGTAGAGCTTTTTTCCAGGTGGTCCCTCAGCGTGTCCGTCTTACTCAGGTCCCAGGTTCGGGTGGCACTTGTGGAGGTCTGGCTGGGTTCTGATCTGAGGGAAGGATTTGGGATGAGAAAGAACACAGGCAGGAGATTGAGGTGGAGCGGTCTCTCTTTATTCAAGCTTTACAACTCTTTTTATAATCCTTCTGAGGGAGTTGCCAAGGGTTATGTAGAGTACAGACAAACAACTAGGGAACAGCCTGTGGTTAGCACATTCCAACCCACCTTGATCTTCTTTTGCACAACAATTAGCAAGCTTAACAAAGCATGGCCTCGCAGCCCTTCCTGAAGGAACTTATGCCAATAGTAACAAGATCACTTTAGGGCAGTTGATGAAATGGAGTGAAGGTCAGACCCAAACACAATCCGAACACCTGGAGCCACTTAAAATATTTCAGAGCCAGTATGATCCACTTTTTCAAAAGTTCACGGTCAAATCCACATGAAAAGCTTCATGTATTGTACAAAAAGCTTTATACTCTAAAACAATCCTATTCATCTTTGTTCTTTCTATCTATATTGATAAAAAGCTGAGATGAATTTCCCCAATCTCTAATTCCCTGTTTTCCTTCAAATGTTCCTTAATTGAGTAGGTTATAGTCAATTATAACCTAATTAACCACCCACCCTAACCCACCCAATTACTGTAACCAACCAGGCACTCCAGAGCCAACCTAAGACCCACAATTGCCAGTTCCCAGATATTTGTGTATCCCAACCCATTGGCCTAGAAGCCACAATCTAACCTCTACAAAGATAAGAATGGCAGTTTTTACACTACTGTTTCCTTTGATCCTCAGTTCCAACTGTTTTGCCATCCATTTCCAAACCTGCTTCAAAGTCAGTAAAGCTTCATCACTCCTGCCCTCCATGTGACTTTTACAAGTACACTTTTCATCCATCAGACATTTGCAATTGGAATAAATAGCACATTTCCAAAAGGGAAGATTTTGGCAATATCCTGGAATGCTGGCTTTCACAGTCCTTCCCCAAGTGTGGACCCCTTCAGACAGAAACTTCTTCTATATTTTCACTTGCAGTACAGGTTTAAATTAGGGTTAGGTTTAGGTTTGGGACCACGGTTAGGGCTAGGTCTAGCATTAGGGTTAGGGTTTGAATTCGGGCTAGGGTTAGGGCAGGTGTAGTGCTAGGGTTAGTGTTAGAGTTAGGGTCAGGTTCAGGTTTAGCTTTAGGTATGGGGCTATAGGTAAATTTAAGTTTAGATTTTGGACAAGGTTTAGGTTTAGGGCTAGGGTTAATGTAATGACTTCAGTGTTAGTGCTAGGGCTATGTTAAGGGCTAGGGTTAGGTTTAGGTTGAGGTTTAGATAGAGGGTTAGGGCTGGGAATAGAGACAATTTAATGGTTCAGCTTAGGTTTCAGGTTAGGGCTAAGTTTAGTTCTGGGTCTAGGGCTAGGGTTAGGGATAGTTTCCGGGTTAGGTCTAGAGCTATGTTTCAAGTTAGGGATAGGATTTGGGTCAGGCCTGGGACTGTGGCTAAGGTGAGGGTCAGGGCTAGGTTGAGTCAAGTTCAGGTTTAATGTGAGGGTTAGGGTTAGAGTTTAGTTTTCGTGTTTAAGGTTAGTGTTATTTTTAGTACGGAGGCTAGGAATAGAGGGTTAGGTTTATTTTTAGGGTTGACAGAGGATTAGTGTTAGGATTAGTGTTAGGTTTCCACTTAAGGGATAGCTTTACATTTAGGTTCAGGGTAGATTTTGTGGTCTCATTAAGGTTAGGTCTAGCCTTAAGCTTCAGAGTCCGATTAGATTTAGTGTTAGGGTTAGTGTTATTGCTTGACCGAGGACTAGAGCTAGGGTTACTGTTAGTGTTAGAGCTATGGCTAGGGTTATGGCTAGGGTTAGGGTTAAAGTTAGGGTTAGGTTTCTGTTCAGTATTAGAGCTCTGGCTAGTTCTAGGCTTAGGGATATGCTTAGGGTTAGGACCAGGTTTTGGTTTAGGGCTAGTCTTATGTTTAAGGCTAGGGCTAGCACCAGGTTGCAGGTTACACCTAGGGCTAAGGATATATGTTTAGGTTTAGGTTGAGGTTTAGCATAGGGCTATTGATATGTTTATGATTTGGGCAAGTTCTAGGTTCAAAGATAGCATTATACTTATGGCTAGGGCTGGATTGAGTTCTAGGGCTAGTGTTAGAGTTGGGGTGAGGGCTAGGGTTAGAGTTAGGTTTAGAGTTAGGCTTAGGTCCAAGGCTATGAATATGGTTAGATTTAGATTTAGGAATCGGTTTAAGTTATGGCTAGGATTAGTGTTAGGGAATTGCTATGGCTAGGGTTAGTGTTGGGGTTAGGGTTAGGTTGAGGTTTGGGGTTAAGGCTTGGTTTAAATATATGTTTAGGTATAGCATTAGAAAGAGGTTTAGGGTTAGAGCTAGGGTTAAGGTTAGATGTAGTGTTAGAGCTAGAGTTCAGTGTAGGGCTAGGTTTAGAGGTAGGGTGAGGTTTAGAGTTAGGGTTGGGTGTAGATCTATGACAGGGGATACGTTTATGTTTCAGGTTAGGTTTTGGGTAAGGTATAGGTTCAGTTTTAGGGCTAGGGTTATGTGTAGGGTTAGGTTTAGAGTTAGGGTTAGGCATAGGGTTAGGGCTCGGGCTAGGCTTTGGGTTATGGTTAAGGTTAGCTTTAATGTGAGGGTTAGGGTTTAGTTTAGTGTTATTGTCCATGTTAGGGCTATGCATAGAAGGTTAGGGTAAGGGTTAAAGTTAGGGTAATAGGGTTTAGTTTTAGATTTAATTTTAGGATTAGGTGTCAGTGTCAGGGTAAGTATTAGGGCCAGAGTTAAGGTAAGAATTAGTGTTTGAGATATGGTTAGGGCTAGAGCTAGGGTTAAGTTTAGGCATATTGTGAGGGTTAGTGCTAGGTTCAGGGTTCGGTTTACTGTTAAATTTTTGATTAAGCCTGGGGTTAGAATTGGGGTTAGTGCTAGGTTGGTGGTTAGGCTTAAGTTTCGGTTGACTGCTAGGGTTAGGTTTATTTTCAGGGCTAGGTCTACTGTTAAGTTTAAGGATATGGTTAGTGTTAAGGGTCAGGCTAGGGTTCAAGTTAGGTTTAGGGTTAGTTTTTCATTTAGGGCTATGGTTAGAATTCCTGCTAGGTTTAAATTTTGTGTTAAAGTCATTGTTCTTTTAGGAATAATATTATGGTGAAGGTTCGGATTAAGGTTAGCGTTGGGGCAAGGTTTAGATTTAGTGTTAGATTTAGCCCAGTGTTCGGGTTTGGGTTAGGGTTTATTTAAGCTTCAGGTCTAATGTTAGGAATAGGGTTAGTTTTAGGCTTGTGTTTTTTGCTACGTTTAGAATTGGTATTAAAAACATGCTTAGGTATGGTTTTAGGTTTCAGGTTAGGGGTAGTATTAGGGGTACGGTAATTGTTAGAGCTAATTGAAGTCTAGGTTTACGGTAAGGGATAGGGTTAGTTTTAGGGGTACTGTTAGTATTAACCTTTCTTCATGGTTCCATTTAGGTTCAGAGTTGGTGTTACTGTTACAGACTCAGTAAGGTTTAGGGTGAAGGCTCGTTTTAGGCTTAGGATTCGGGTTTATGTTAGTTTTTGGTCAAAGTTAAGTTTAGGATTAGGTTAGGCTTATGTTTAGGGTTAAGGTTAGGTTTATGTTTACTGGATAGATGTAAAGATATTTTAGGTTTCAGGTAAAAGTTACAGTTTGGATTTAGAATCATTTTAGGTAAAGATTTCACGTACTTTCTAACTATAAGTCAGGGTTAGGTTTAAATTGATGATTAGGGATAGCTTTAGGGGCAGGTATTTGATAAGGTTTAGGGTTAGTTTTAGTTTTCAGTGATGAGTTTGGATTAGATGGAGGGTTAGGTTTAGGGTTCCATTAAGGATTAAGTTTTAGGTGAGTGCAAGGCTTACACTTAATTGTTAGGTTTATGATCTAATTTTAAAATTATGGTTTGGTTTAGGGTTAGATTTTCATTTAGCAGTAAGTTTGGTGGTAGATTTCCTTTAAAAGTTGGTTTTCAAGGTAGTGTGAGAGTGAGGGTTAGGGTTAGATTCAGGTTTAGCGATAGTTAGGAGGTTAAGAGTACAGGTAGTGTTAGGTTTAATTGAAAAATGAGTGCAGGCACCACCCCAGCATCTCTTAGGTTTCCCGAAAGATGAGTGGATTTGGCACAAAGAAGGAGGTGAATCCTGGGGAAGCCGCTAAGGGATAGGTTAGCCTGCTTGAGCCAAATGGCCTCTGTTCTTAACTGGGGAGCTCTTTAATAGAGGTTCTTCAACTTTGCTGTCATGATCTGCCTCAGTCACCAATCTGAACACCTGGAACCACTTAAAATATTTCAGAGCCAGTATAATCCACCTTTTCAAAAGTTCATGGTCAAATCCACATGAAAAGCTTCATGTATTGTACAAAAAGCTTTATACTCTAAAACGATCCTATTCATCTTTGTTCTTCCTATCTATATTGATAAAAAGCTGAGATGAATTTCCCCAATCTCTAACTCCCTGTTTTCCTTCAAATGTTCCTTAATTGACTAGGTTATAGTCAATTATAACCTAATTAACCACCCACCCTAACTCACCCAGTTACTGAAATCCACCATGCACTCCCCAGCCATCTTAAGAACCACAATTTCCAATTCCAATAAATTTGTGCACCCCAACCCATGGGCCTTGAAGCCACAATCTAACCTGTAAAAAGATAAGAAAGGCAGTTTTTACACTACTGTTTCCTTTGATCCTCAGTTCCAGCTGTTTTGCCATCCATTTCCAAACCTGCTTCAAAGTCAGTAAAGCTTCATCACTCCTGCCCTCTGTATGACATTTACAAGTACAGTTTTCATCCATCAGATATTTGCAATTGTACTAAATAGCACATTTCCACAAGGGAAGATTTTGGCAATATCCTGGAATGCTGGCTTTCACTGTCGTTCCATGAGTGTGGACCCCTTCAGACAGAAAATTCTTCTATATTTTCACTTGCAGTACAGGTTTAAGTTAGGATTAGGGTTAGGGTTAGGGTTAGAGCCACAGTTAGGGCTAAGTTGAGCATTAGGGTTAGGGTTAGGATTCAGTCTAGGGTTAGGGTGGGTGTAGGGCTAGGGTTAGTGTTACAGTTAGAGTCAGGTTCAGGTTTAGCTTTAGGTATAGGGCTATGGATAAGTTTAAGTTTAGTTTTTGAACAAGGTTAGGTTTAGTGCTACGGTTAGTGTAAGGACTTCTGGATTAGTGCTAGTAGTAGCGCTATGTTAATAGGTATGGTTAGGTTTAGATTTAGGTTTAGCTAGAGGGTTAGGGCTAGGTATAGAGACAGTTTTATGGTTCAGTTTAGGATTCAGGTTAGGGCTAGGTTTAGTTTTGGGTCTAGGGCTAGGGTTAGGGATAGTTTCCGGGTTAGGGATACTTTCCTGGTTATATCTAGGGCTAAGTTTAGAGTTAGTGATAGTTTTCGGGTTTGGTCTTGGGCTGTGGCTACGGTGTGGTTTGGGGCTAGGTTTAGAGGTAAGTTTAGGTTTAATGTGAGGGTTAGGGATAGAGTTTAACTTTAGTGTTTAAGGTTAATGTTATTTTAGGATTAAGTTTAGGAATGGAGGGTTAGGATTATTTTTAGGATTAAGTTGACAGAGGGTTAGTGCTTGAATTAGGGTTAGGTTTCCACCTAATTGTTAGTTTTATATTTAGGATCAGGGTAGATTTTGTGGTCAAGTTAAGGTTAGGTCTAGCTTTAAGCTTCAGAGTCGGGTTAGATTTAGTGTTAGGGTTAGTGTTATTCCTTGGCCAAGGGCTAGATCTAGGGTTAGTGTTAGTATTAGGCCTTGGCTAGAAATATGACTAGGGTTAGGGTTATAGAAATGGTTAGATTTCTGTTCAGTCTTGGGCTGCAGCTAAGGTTAGGGTGGGGCTAGATTTAGAGGGTAAGTTTAGGTTTAATGTGAGGGTTAGGGTTAGAGTTCAGTTTTAGTGTTTAAGATTAGGGTTATTTTTAGTATTAAGTTTAGGGACAGAGGGTTAGGGTTATTTTTAGGCTTAAATTGACAGAGGATTAGTGTTAGTATTAGGGTTTGATTTCCACTTAAGGGTTAATTTTATATTTAGGTTCAGGGTAGATTTTGTGGTCAAGTTAAAGTTAGGTCTAGCCTTAAGCTTTAGAGATTTAGATTAAGGTTAGTGTGTTATTGCTTGGCCAAGAGCTAAATCTAGGGTTAGTGTTAGCTTTAGGGCTATGGCTAAAAGTATGGTTAGGTTTAGGGTTAGAGTGAGGGTTAGTTTTCTTTCAGTATTAGAGCTCTGAGTAGTAATAATCTTAGAGTTTTGTTTATGGTTAGGTGGAGGTTTTGGTTTATGGCTAGTCTTAGGTTGAAGGCTAGGGTTAGCACTAGGGTTCAGGTTATGCCTAGGAATATGGATATGTGGTTAGGTTTAGGTTATGACTAGGGTTAGTATTAGGGAATTGCTAGGGCTAGGGTTAGTGTTGGGGTTAGGGTTAGGTTGAGGTTTAGGGTTAAGGCTAGGATTAAGTACATGTTTAGTGTTAGCTTAAGACTAGGTTTAGAGTTAGAGCTAGGGTTAGGTTTAGATGTAGTGTTAGGGCTAGGGCTGGGGCTTGGCTAGGTTTAGAGGTAGGGTGAGGATTAGGGATAGGGTTAAGTTTGAGTTATAACTAGGGATAGGGTTATTTTTTGGGTTAGGTTTCTGGTAAGGTCTCGGTTCAGTTTTAGGTGTAGGGTTAAGTGTAGGGTTAGGGTTAGAGTTAGGGTTAGGGTTAGGCATAGGGTTTGGGCTTGGTCTAGGTATAGGTGTATGGTTAACTTTAGGTTTAAAGTGAGTGTTAGGGTTAGGGTTTAGTTTAGTGTTATTGTTAGGGTTAGGGCTAGGTATAGAAGGTTAGTTTTACAGTTAAGTTTATGGTAATAGGGTTTAGTTTTAGATTTATGCTTGGGATTATGTTTCAGGTTCAGGGTAAGTGTTAGGGCTAGAGTTAAGATAGGAACTAGTGTTTGAGTTATGGTTAGAGCTAGGGCTAGAGTTAGGGTTAGGGTTAATGTAAGGGTTAGTGCTAGGTTTAGGATTCGGTTTACTACTAGGTTTATGATTAGGCCTAGGGTTAGAATTAGAGTTTGAATTAGGGTTAGTGCTAGGTTGAGGGTTAGTCTTAAGTTTCAGGTGATGGTAGGGTTAGGTTTAGGGTTAATTTCAGAGATATTTCCACTGTTATGTTTAGGTTTAAGTTTAGTTTTAGGGTTCGGGCTAGGGTAAATGTTAGAATTAGGGTTAGTGTTTCTTTTAGGGCTAATGTTAGAATTCTTGCTAGGTTTAAATTTTGTGTTAAAATCATTGTTCTTTTAGGAATAGTATTACTGTAATGGTTAGTGTTAAGGTTAGCGTTAGGGGAAGGTTTAGATTTAGGGTTAGATTTAGCGCAGTGTTTGGGTTTGGGTTAGGGTTCAGTTAAGCTTCAGGGCTCATGTTAGGAATAGGGTTAGTGTTCGGGTTCTGTTTTTTGCTACTTTTATGACTGGCATTAAACATGTTTAGGTATCATTTTAGGTTTTAGGTTAGGGGTAGGATTCAGGGTATGATAATTGTTAGAACTAACTGAAGGTTAGATTTACGGTAAGGGATAGGGTTAGTGTTAGGCGCACTGTTAATATTAGCCTAGGTTACGGGTTCCAGTTAGGTTCAGAGTTGGTGTTACTGTTACAGATTTGGTAAGGATTACGGTGAAGGTTCTTTTTAGGCTTAGGTTTCGGGTTTATGTTAGTTCTTGTTCAAAGTTAAGTTTAGGATTAGGTTAGGCTTACGTTTAGGGTTCAGGTTATGTTTATGTTTACTGACAGTTTTAAAGGTCTTTTTAGGTTTCAGGTAAAAGTTACAGTTTGGGTTCAGGATCTGTTTAGGTATAGGCTTCAAGTGCTTTCTAGCTAGAAGTCAGGGTTAGGTTTATATATATGGTTAGTGTTGCATTCATCCCACGTGGCGACAATAACATGTATAGTCTTGTTGTTTGCGGAGATCTCTCTTTAATCAGGAAGTTACACTGTTTATACTGCAAAAGTAGTCCAATCAGCAGGCTGTTGCTATGAGGAAGAAAACTCTGCCAGCTCCTATTGGTTATCCCTAGGTGGTCAGATATTGCAAGCATACGAACCAGGATAGCACAAGATCAGCTGACCAGGCTTGGCCAGCCGTGGGCCACCAGCTGCCATCTTAAAGCTGCCTGCATGGCGTGGCCTCAGGGTGATGCCCACCACATCTCCCCCTTTTTGTTTAAGACGAGACTGTGCCTGTCTTAAGTTGCCAAGATAGAGCTACATTCTTACCCGTCATCAGGTGTTGAAGTACAACTTCTTCAATCCCTGTCTTACGTTGATATGTGCTCTTCCTGGTCTTACCCATCGTTGACTACTGGTCCAGCATACTCAGCCATACTTCAGCGAGTGGCCAGCATTGATGGCTAGCAAAGCTTGGTGTAGAATTGCCATCTTTTTACGCTGGTTACCACGTAGCTTACACATCCACCACACACCAATACCGGATATGAGACACAGGAAACCACCAAAAGCCAGGAAGCCAAACCAATTTCTTCCCCAAGCAACAACAGATTGGAAATCCTAGGGAATGGAATTCTTTTCATTGTTCTTATGTAATTCCTCTCCTAAATGCTCCCATTGAGGGATATTCAGGAGCCCCTCTTCTAAGAACCAAGGACAGCATTTCTCCACCATTTTGAGGAACCCTTGGGCGGTGGCCATTTTTAGAGGCATTCCATTTCTTTTTAACGGCCTCTTAAGAGGCCGTTCCATTCTGATCCATGATATTTCTGATCCCATTGTTAATCTTAAGCCCTTCCAAGATAGCTATCACAAAAATACACATAAAACAAATACAAAACAATACCACAAACACACAAAGAGTTACAACTTGACACAAATACATCTACTGAAGGACGTCCAACACTGTCTTGCAGCCACTAGCTTAGTCCCTCAATGGAGACTCTTCTGTTATCCTTGAGGTCCCTACTCCTGTTAAAACAGGGTCTGATGGTCAAATGTCAACTTAGCACTAATACTTACAATTGATTTTCACATTCCCTCTATGGGCCACCACTTGACGCGCTCGACCAGGGAGGTGCCAATAACGACACGTACACTCTTGTTGCTTTCGGAGATCTCTAATTAGGAAGTTACACTGCTTATATAGTGAAAGTAGTCCAATTAGCAGGCTGTTGCTATGAGGAAGAAAACTCTGCCAGCTCCTGTTGGTTGTCCCTAGGTGGTCAGATATTGCAAGCATACGAACCAGGAACAGCACAAGATCAGCTGACCAGGCTTGGCCAGCCCCAACACCAGCAGCCATCTTAAAGCTGCCTGCATGGCGTGGCCTCCGGGTGCCACCTGCCACAGTTAGGGATAAGTTTAGGGTTAGGAATTTGGTAAGGCTTTGGGGTAGTATTAGTTTTGAGTGATGAGTTTGGTTAGATGGAGGGTTAGGTTTAGGGTTCCATAAAGGATTAGGTTTCAGGTGAGTGTAAGGCTTACAGTTAATTGTGATGTTTATGATCTAGTTTTAAAATTAGGGTTTGGACTCAAAAGACACAGACTTGCAGACTGGATCAAAAAACATAATCCAACCATATGCTGCTTACAAGAAACTCACCTAACAGGCAAAGACATCCACAGATTAAGGGTGAAAGGATGGAAAAAAATCTACCACACTCAAGCCCAAAAAAAACAAGCCGGTGTCGCTATACTTATATCCGACAAAGTAAATTTCAATCACAAA
>PVKS010011802.1:8294-55680 GCA_004027875.1 Aplodontia rufa | reverse complement strand
ATTATTATCTGTGTGTCTAGAACTTCCATAATGTTATATAAAGTGTGATATAAACTTGAGAAAATTCCATAGAAATAAAAACTCTCCAAATGTACTAGTGCATTATATTTTATCTAATTAAATGTTTTATTAAAATTTATATATTTTAAATTTTTGCTATACAACCTAGTCTTATTTCAAATATTTCAAATATACATGAAATATTTCTTTAAAGTTCTGACCTAAATGTTAATGTTGATTAGCACATGTACATTTTAAGAGCTAATTATCTGGGAAGTTTCAGATGAAACTATTTTCATTAAGAATAATTTGTCACATGTATTATTTTCAGAAATCTTATAAATGTGTTTTGAATAAATCCTACTTCTACAATCTGAATTAAATGGATGAAGACAATCTTGAATATTTACTTTATAAATATGCATATATTGAGATAAAAGAATAAATACCATTCCAATTTCCCTTATATCTGGGATTATTTAGTATCTTTTTTGTTTGTTTGTTTTGTTTTTAAGAGAGAGGGACAGTGAGAGAGAAAGGAAAAAAGAATCAATTTTTATTTAGTTTTTCACGTGGCCTTTGTTTCTCCTCATTGTGTACATGGTGCTGAGATTTGAACCTGCATTCTTCTGCATGCCAGAAAAGCCCTGTAACCAGTGAGTCACCACTCCAGCCCCTTCCTTAATATCTTAAGACAAAAAAAAAAAAAAAATTCCTACAACACCATCAAATTAGCAAGGACCACTCAAGTTTGACTTGGTGTTAACCAGGCAGTGTAGGTGAGATGTAGTAAATATCAAAAGTATGTGCAAAAATGTTTGTGCTTTATATTAAAATATTTAGAACAATTTAAAGACAGTCAGCCTTCTAATTTTAAGCAAAGTCAATGATAAAATATAAACCAAATTGTTTGTATTATTAGTATAAAACAATAAAATTATTTGAAAAAGCCTACTACAATTTGATTGTTTTTTTAACCAAAATCATATGCACGCAATTACAAACCTCCCACTGAATCATCAAAATCCACGAGTGCAACAGCTGAGTAACTAAAAATTCAATTTAAATTATTTCATAGTAGTTTTGTTTCTCTGCTTGTTTACTCTTCACTGGAGACATGTTCAACTGTATGAGACAACATCCTGAGAGCTACTGTGCTGAACGTGTGATGTTTTGGAATAGGTTTCTATTTATGTTCAAAATGTCAAAATGTTGTTGAGCTTAAAGTCCACACATGCAATTAGATGAAAAAGTTAAAGTTGAAAGGGTTGTTATGAAAATAAAATGCATCAATCATATATGCATATGCATTAGTCTGACAAATTCATGTTACTCAGCCTTCTGAAACTTTAATAATGAATGGCTCTCAAACTCCAAATGCATGAATTGCAAATGTGTTTTCTTTGCTGAAAGAGAAAATTTGAAAGCTTGGTATTGCTAAGAATTTTAGTGATCTATTAGAAATTTACTTAGAAATAAGGCTTGGTTATAAATGCATTTACTAAAATGTTGCTACTTGCACACCCTTAATACCCAGTGCTGGGTTACTCAAAATCCCTGCTAATAGTTTGCCTAATGGAAAAATGCATTTTATATCAGGCCAGTATATAATTTGAAAATGAATTCATATATCTGATTTGGAAACTACTTACTGAGGCATCACCTTTTAAAAATATTATCTTACTGCCAAGGAATATATTAAATTATAATATTATTGAAGTATAAGGATAATCAATTCATTAGACATTTTAATGAGAAGTCATTTTTCTTTCTTAGCAACTTTGTTTCATTAATAAGAATTCTAGGTTTTAATTTAATTGCAGACACATTAGGCTTACTTCATGAGGGCAAAAATAAGGTAAATGAATAATTTATCTGTAAATATTATGATATGACACATTCAAATCACTTTATATAAGCTGACTCAGTACCTCTAAAATTGACTTTATTGTTTGTTTTGTTCATGAAGCAAATGTCAACAATGTATTACCTAAACTAATTAACATTGAAAGGATTTTATTTCTGTCAATGGAAATGTCAGGACTCTCATTCCTGTAATTCATTTTCAGATGCTGAAAGATACAATTATACTGTTGATAGATCGAATATCCTCATCATATGTAATGCTATCCAGCTGAAGTAACAGTAATATTGACACCTATTTTTGACAGTCCATATCAGAAAAATTGCCGGCTTCAAAATATCAATCAAGAAATTCCAGAGGGAAGGCACAAAAACACTTACAACTCCAGAAACCTGAAGAATGGACCACAATACACTACTTTCCCATTTCTGACACAAATTAAAAACTGCTAAAAGTCAAACTGAAAACAAAATCACAGGTGAATTTTAGGTATCAAATTTGAAGATTTAGAAATGGAAAGTCTATTGTTGGTTTGATGTATTTCAGAAGATAGGGTAAACTATATGAGAGGTGCTGTTCTAGCTAAAGGATAGGTACATATGTTCATTGCTGAAGTGTACTTTGAGGAATCGTTTTTTAAAAATCACATTTAAACTCACACTTAAAATTTAACTTGGTACAAAGATAAAAAATATGAGATACTAAGTGATGAAGCCAAGGATCTATAATGAGGGAAATGAAAAGGAGACTCTTGACACCAAATTGCATACTTTTATCCACTTAATATGCCATTTGTTCTTCTAAATCTACTGTTTTTGTTTAATCTCTCCTTTTAGTTTTGTTTAATTAGCCCTTATTAGTTGTACATGCGAATGGGGTGATATTTCAACATACGCAAAGAGCATGCCCTGATCAAATCATACCTCCCTTATACGGCCATTTTCCCTACCCATCCCACCTCTACTAAACACCACTCTGTATCCAAGTCAACATTCTTTTAATCTCACATGAAGTACTTGTCTGTGTCAGGCTTCTTTCATTTAGCATAATTTCCTCTAGTTCCATCCATTTAACCGTAAACAACAGGATTTCATTCTTCTTTCTTGCTGAAAAATATTCCATCATGTGCCCACCAAATTTTTTTATCCATTCATTAATGAAGGGGGCTATAACAAACATGGGCACTCAGGTATCTCTTCCGTATGCTGATTTCATTTCCTTTGGATATGTGCCTAGAAATGGAGTAACTGAATCATATGGCAGATCAGTTTTCATTTTTTTTCTTTTTGAGGAATCCCCACGCTCTTCTCTGTAATGGTGTGATAACTTACCTTCCAACCAACAGTGTACAAAAGGTTCCTTTTCCCCCCATATCCTCACCAACATTTGTCATTGTTATTATTATTGTTATAATTATTACCATATGCATTCCAACTGAGTTGAGATGGTAACTCATTGTAGTTTCCATTGGCATTTCTCTGAAGGTTAATGATTTGGAATATTTTTTCTTATATTTGTTGGCAATTTATATTTCCTTTTTTTGAGAAGTACATTCTCATTGCTTATTTTTTAATTGGATCATGCAAGGTTTTTCTATTGCTGTTGTTCCTAAGGTTTTTATATGTTGAATATTAGCTCTTTGCCAGGTGAATGGTTGGCAAATATTTTCTTTTATTCTGTAAATTGACTCTTCACTCTGTTTTCTATTTCCTTTGCTGGACAAAGGCTTTTTAGCTTGATATAATCTATTTGTTTATTTTTTTTTCATTTTGTTTGATATGCTTTATGGGCCATAAGAAGAAAAACATTGTCTATACTAATGTATATATATTTTTTTCTTTTAAAGAGATGACAGTGAGAGAGAGAGAGAGAGAGAGAGAGAATCAATTTTTATGAAGTTCTTTCTCATGGCTTTCGTTGCTGACACTTACTTGGGCACGTGGTGCTAGGGCTTGCTTGCCAGGCAACCACTTCAACCGTGGAGACATCGCTCCAGCCCCAATATACCAAAGTCTTGAAGTTTGTCACATGATTTTCTTCTAATAGTTTTATAGTTTGGGGTCTTACTTTTACATCTTTCATTCATTTTTTGGGTTGGTTTTTGTAACCAGTGAGAGATAGGGAACAAGTTTCAGTGTTTTGCATAGTGATATCCAGTTTATCCATCACCATGTTTTGAAAAGGCTGTCTTTTCTCAAACATATGCTTTTGATTCCTCATTGAGAATCAGTGGTTATGTTCATTGGCTGATGTGCCTGTTTTTATGCCAGCACCATGCTATTTTGGTTATTGTGGCTCTGTAGTATATTTCGAAATTAAATATTGTTATGCTTCTGGATTTGTTCTTTTATTTATTTTTTTCAACATTACTTTGACTATCTAGGGACAGGTTTGTTTCCATGTGATGTTTTGGTATTGCTTTTCTCATTCTATTAAACCCCTGTATAATCATTTTGACAATAATGTAGTTCAACAAATAACTAATTTAAGAATTATTTTTATAGTGATAGATATTCATATTGCATTGAAATATAACAAAATGGCATTGGAAAGCCAACAAATTAGGTACAGTAATATAGGAACAAAAGAAATCTACTTCAAGGAGAAAAAGCGGTTTTGCAAATTTGGGAGAAATAAAGGTTAAAATCAAATAAACTGTTCAATCATATTTTGAAGCACTGCAAATACAATGACATTAAAAATAATAAGGACATTCCAAGTGCTGTCAAAGTAATAAAAAAAAACAAGTCTCAAAATGTTCTTTTGCAAAGTGGGAAATAATCACATAAGGGGTGACAATTAAATTGTGAATACTTAGGCCTCCTGCCACATCTCAAGAGGCAGAATCCAAGAATCTACAGTTTTAGTAGATGTCTCTGATGACTCTTATGTACACCAAAATTTTAAGATATCTTAATATTCCAACTTAACAGTATTTTCATTTATCAGTTCTGAAAACTTTCACTGAGTAAATGATTTGACTGAAACAGCTTACAACATCCTCACAAATCTATGTCTTTAGCTTTGGGAGAGAAAAAATCAAATGGCATAAATTGTATTCTGATGAATTTCTGAATATAATGAGAGTAGTCATACCAAATGTATTTAGTATTCAAATTTTTATGAGTACATAGGATAGCATTTGATTCCTGCATTCTAATGCTACAGAAGAAGAATAGAAATTGGTAGAAAATTAATTCCAGCAATTGTCAATCTCATGCTTCCCTTAAAGTACATAGTTTGATGTTTACTTATTGGGATGCAAGAAGAACTATGGAAGCATTGAAAGCCACTTGGTATTTCAGAAGAGAATTAAGCATCATCTAGTTAAAAGTTCTGGTTGATTATTTGTAGGCAAAGCATTGCAATTAGCATTTAAATAATTCAATGTTAGAAACCATTTTCTCTGAGATTAACAATGATTCATTCTCACATGCTGTGTTTTTAATCAAAGAGGTGAAAGGTATAGAGCATGGGACAGGAACAAAGATGTCTAGTTACCTACTCACTTTTGCAATTTGCTAGTAATGTGCTTGCCTGCATGTTTAAAAGCAGCTCAGAAGAAAGCAGAGCGCTGCCTATTCAGTCCTTAATGAGAATGTAAATGAAGGATTATTGGTTCCACCAGCATATGATATTTCTTTAGAAATATTGCCTGCCCTTACTCTATTCTTTTCCTGCTTACAAAAAACTTGTGCAAAAATGCACCTCATTATTGATATTGTCATTGTCATTTAGGAAACACATAGAAACCTGCAAAGTCATTATTAATTATTGCCACATGCATCAAAGCAAAAACACTCAAATTCATCACTGTATTTTCTAATTAGCTGAAAAAAATCATTTCTATCTTATCAGTATTTCCCTGAAAATAACTACATATTTTTTACTAAGGACAGATTATTTTTTCCAAAATGGACACTGATTCAGAAGAATCATAATACAGTTCTCAACACAAACTACTCAATTTATTCTGGCCCAAATTATCTCACCCAAAAGAACATGGTAAATATCACAATAGGAAGGAGTCTTTTTTTCCCTTCTGTCTCTATTAAAATGGCCTGATTGCCCCTTGTCCGTTTCTAAATGATAGATAATATCCTCTTCTATTTTGCTTTTCTTGTCTATTATAGCCTTTATAGAAAACCTAAAATGAGGCATTTCCTGCAAGCCTGCAGAGAGAGAAGCCTGAATAGGAGACTGAAAGGGAGTGTAGAGACTAGGATAAAAGGCAGTTATTAAATTTGTGAACTCTATCAGAAGACAAGAAAATAAACTGTAGCACTGGCTAGAAGGGTAGTGAAGTATGACATTTCATTTTTATGCAGGTCTCAGCATGACAGAAGTAACACATTGAAGAACAGGGTACAAAAAGCAGTTAGTGCATTCATCGGATGCCAGCACGGCTCCTCTGCTGTTCTTTAGTTGATCCCTTTCTGTGTCTTTGTGCAACAGTAGTTCAGAGTTTCATATAGATGAGATCAGACCCACCATCAGTCCTTTGTGAATTTTCATGACAAGTGTCTGGAAACTCATTCCATGCAACTCCATGAGCTTCAGGTCCAGGTGTACTTTATATTCTTCCTCATTTCCCTGTCCTTCAATCTATGAATGCAGTCTCTTGCAGTCTCAGCCTCTCTCTCTCTCTTTCTTCTCTCTCATACATGCACAGAACCTCATGGAATAGGAGCGGGTATGATGTTCTGTTTTAATTTTCACACAGGTTAGTTTGGTGTATGGAGAATTTTATTTTTTAGTTCATGAAAATAACATTGAAACAATGCCTTACTTTCTTCACTTCTTTTACATGTTACATAAATATTTATAAGATAGATGTGTGTGCAAGAATGATATTCTTACTTAGCTATTTTTTTAATTTTTTTTATTTTGAGCAACCTTACAAGATTTTACTTAGCTATTTTTAATTTGCTAAGAAAAATATAATTTTTGTCCTTTCCTTTCATTCAATCTGCTTTCCAGCCATCAAATCTACTAAACATAAAAGAAATTTTTGAAAGGATCAATTGTTTTTAAGGTGGTATTCAGTTACAAAAGTTATCTAAGGTTACTAGATGAAAAGCTCTGTCCTGTGTAATTTTAATGTTTCAAGCAACAACAACAGAATCTCTTAATGTTAGGCTAGATCCACCACTTTCTTCCTCACTTCTAATAAAAAAACAAGTGCATTTACTAATATCTCTTTCAAAGGCTCTCTGTTTTCCTGTGCTGAACAGTGTTTTCAATTCTCTTGAAAAGTCCTAAAGAAAATGATAATGTAAAAGTGATTTGGGTTCAACTCCTTCACTGATGCCAAAAAGAAAGAAAAATAAAGACCTACTTGTTTTACTTACCATTGTTTTATTATTGGTTTAGGGTGCCTTTGCAAAAACTTACACAGAGCAAAGCTAATTTAATGTCCACAACAAAAGGAAAATTCTTGTGTCAAAACTGCTTATATCTACAGGTGTGTTAGAGTTGTTTATGGTCATATTAACCTTGTTCCTTAAATTTGCCTGCCTATTTAAAGTATCTTGGGAACTCCTAAAACACTTGAACTCAGATCCCTCTTCTAAAATGCTTAATCAGGGGGTTGCTGGATTATTTGGTTTGTGTGTTTTGTACCATTCCGTAGTTTATTTGCTTATTTGTTTTTAATTTTACATCATGGAAACTTTCAAACAAGCACATATGGGTAGAAAGGATAGCATAATACGTAGGGCTCTTCCTTAATAGTCACTAAAATGTGGCCACACTATTTCATCTTTGTCTCTTCATTCTCTCTAACAATCATTATTCCCCACTACTGTGGGTTAAAGTCAACTTTACAAGTGATATCATTTCATCTATACTTGATCTGGTACATGCTGCTAAACAAAGATCCATTTTTAGAAAATTACCATAATAATGATTTTGTACACAATTTTTTTTAAAGATAGAAGGACAGTGAGAGAGAGAGACAAAGAAAGACAGAAGCAATTTTATTTAGTTTTTCACATGGCTTTTGTTGCTCTGATACTTAGTTGTGTACCTGGGTGCTGGGGTTTGAACCTGTGTACTTGCATGAGCTGGGCAAGTGCTGTAACCACTGAGCCACTGCTCCAGCCCCGAGAAAAGAATTTCTTGAGTCATAGCACATGATAGATGTAAAGCAAAAGATTATAAGAACATTTAAGACCATTTTTTTCCTTAGGAAACTTCACAAAGAGAAAGAAAAGAGCAACCACGGTGACAAATATTTCCAATGAATGTAACTGACAGCTATTATTAATCAAATTATATATAAACACTTCTATGGATCAATGTGAAAAAGAATGGCACCCCACTAGAAAAACAGATAAAATTTTAAATAGTTATTCGACATAAGAGAAAAATGTTTGACATAAGAGAAAATGTATTAGAGAAATGAAACTTGACATGACAATTTCATAATTATTTACAACTAAAATTGGTATCCTGCTCATTACTAAGCATTGTCAGGGACACTTATCAGTGCTGTTGGATAAAACTTTCTTTGATCACATGAATGTTCTGCTTTGTACAACACCAGATTAGCTTTCCAGTTTCATATGTGACAGCTGAATCCTTTCAATGTGGGTGAGACTGAGGAACTGAATTTTCAACATTAGTTAAAATTAATTGACTACAATTCTATGTTAGCTTTATAGCAACATGTGGCCAGTGACCAATATACTGAATACCACAGGTGTGAATTAAAATTTTTCTTACCATCTGCACATGGATGTTCAATTGGTATAACTACTTTGGAAAACTATTTAAATTTCATAGTAAATTTGTACATGCTCTTGGTCTGTGGCTCAGTATTTTATACTAGATATATTCCTTACAAAAACTGTTAAACATATGCTTTGGGGGCTGGAGCAGTGACTCAGTGGTGTCATGCTTGTCTGGCATGTGCGAGGACCCAGGTTCCAACCCCAGCACCATATACACAACTAAGTCACAGAGCAACGAATACCAGACGAAAAATTAAATAAAGTTGATTCTCTTTTTCTCTTTCTCACTCTCCCTCACTCTCTCTTTTTAAAATCATTCAAAAATAAATAAATAATCATGTTTTGGAATATAAGCATATTAACTTCCATAGCAATATTGTCTTAATAATAACATCCTCAATTCAGACACTGTGTCCCAAAACTATAAAGTCAATAGACCAGGGTAAAAGCATAAAGAATTCCATGAAGCATTACCAATGAATGGGCTACTATCATGTGCATGTCTATAAACAAATATCATACTAAAGAAACAAATCATAAGACACATATGATTTTAAATATAAAAATGTAAAAATACCAGAGAGTGGGAAGAGGAGAGGTGAAGGAGAGATAAGGAAAATTGCATGATTGGGTACTAAATTACAGTTAGATAGGTGCAACAAATGCCGGGTGCTATTTCATGATAGATAATAGTTGTTCTATATGTCAAAAAGCAAGGTTTTACAAGCTTTTACCAAAATAAATTATAAATATTTCATGAGATGTGTAAGTTTTATCTGATTGAAATATCACACATTGTGTATACATATTGAAAAATCATGTTGCTCCTTATTAATATGTATAAATTTTAAGCTTTTTTATCAAAGTTAAGTTCAGTTTAAAATTTAATAAACAGTGAACACCCATACAAAAATAAAATGAAGAAAGTAAATTATTAGCATAATGGCAGGCATATGAATACATACAAATAAACTATACTTTAAAATTTAAACTCATGAAAATAAATCTTAACAAGCATTTAATTCTGGAGTAGAAGATTTGAAGAAAAAAGAATAGGAATTAGCTTGTAAGTGGTAAAAGTATTGATAATGTTTTACATTTTGATCATCATTTGAAGGTGTTCATTTTATCTTCATTAACTATAGAAGCATTTTCTAAATGAATGATACATTTCTTTTTTTTTTAAAGAAAGAGGGGACAGTGAGAGAGAGAGAGAGAGAGAGAGAGACAGAGAGAATCAATGTTTATTTAGTTTTTCACATGGCTTTCGTTGCTCTGAGACTTTGTTGTGTACGTGGTGCTGGGGTTTGAACTCGTGTACTTACTTGTGCATGCCAGGCAATCGCCGTAACTGCCGAGCCACCACTCCAGTCCCATGAATGATACATTTCTAATGGTAAAAGTGTTAAAGAAGTTTCTCCTAATGACTCTACTGATACTATGCCTGTCTATACCCACTAGATTGTTAGCAGATCTGGTTCTTATTCACTAGTACAGTATGCTCTCAAACTATAAACATTGGTCATTCAAGAAAATTCCACTGTATAATAATTATAATGTTGTTCCTATATGACCAGCAATCACCAAAAGAGGAGAAAAAATTAAGACAATTAAAGAGGAGTCAAATTTTAGACTGAATGACTGTAACAACAGTCTCAAAATCCTGGTCTACAAGATTTCACTGTGATTAAAACATCATCAAATCATAATATAAACCCAAAGTGTCATGAAAATGAGATGATAATATATTTCTTATTTACCAGATCTGGTTCCATATGTTTTGTGAAATTGAAATAAAGAAGTAAAAAGCTTGACCTTTCCATTTATTTTATTGTTTTTATAATAAAAAAAAATCTCCTGATGATATATGTTTTTTCTTATCTCCTTCATCACTATTACATCCTTCCACAGTAGGCTTAAATTCTATTGTAAATAACAGAAACTGAGTTAATATTCATCATTTTATCTAGTAAGATTTTTCTTATTGTCTTGTGATATAGCATTAAAAAAGCAATTATTTTACAAATAATTATTTCTCAATAGTTAGCGGGGCTCTAGGGTTCCAAAGATGAATAAATGAAAATCCCCTAAGAAGATCACAGTCTAGTGTCAAGGCGATTTTTTTCTGCAGATTTATTTTTAATAATATGAAAAATTCCTATCCCCTTAATTCCAATAAATTCACTAAAAGGAAAGCTGCCTTCATTAAAAATATCAATGTTTACTTAACTCCTCATTAATGTTTTGCAAATAATAGAGAAAATTAATGGTGTGTTTTTCTGCGTATTTCAATTGTGTATGAAAATCACGCAAAACAAAGCAAACCAAAATAAACAAACAAAAGCAGCCATTATGAAAAGTAGGGATGAAATCAACCCACAGCTTGATAGCAGCAGTTTCCCTGCAGTCTTTCTGCATGTACTATAATATATTTATGGTAAGCACTTGTGATAACGCCAGCAAAAATTTTCCATCTTGCTGCAATGCTTAATTTCATCTAACTTGTTTTATGGCAGTGTACTGAAACAGAGTGAAGGTCTGTTTAAACCATTTGTCTCTGTTTCTCTTTGCAGAATGCCAACAGATTTGTTTAAACCAAAACAAAATGCATAAACAAACACATCTTTAAACTAACTCTATAATCTAAATTCCATATTTTTGCAGCATGCTGAAATTTAGTAACTCAAGCTTTGATTTTGGTCCTAGAGATTTCCTTTTTCTGTTCCTTTTTTTCCCTCCAGGTAACAAATGTTTATTCCTTTGTCATACTTTTAATTCCTTACCTCTTATTGTATTGACTTTTTTAGATTACATTGAGCTAGTGACTGCTGAAAATGGGGGAAATTTCAGCTAAACAGTAGGTTAAATATAGTATTTCATGGATTTTTTGACTGTCAGACCTCAAGAGCAATGACAGGTTCCAACTATAATTTAAAGTATTGAGATACCTGTAAAATTCTTGCTACAAGGGTGACTGACATCAAATTATTTCCTGCAACATTTCACAGACAAGAAGCATTAGCATAATCTTGTGAATACTCAGACCCCTCCTTAGCTACTGAATCAGAAACTGCATTTTGTTAAGATCCTTGTTGCAGTTTAGATACCAGGTGTCATCCAAAACCTCATGTTTGATACACGCAGAATTTTTCAGAGGTGAAATGATTAAATTATAAGAGAGGTAAGCTAATCAGTGGATTAATCCACCGATGTGGATTAACTGGATGATAACTCTAGGTAGATAGGGTGTAGCTGGAGGAAGTAGATTACTAGGCTTATTCCTTTGAGGTTTGTATTTTGTCCCTGGTGAGTGGAACTCTCTCTCTGCTTCCTGGTTGCCATGTTCTGGGTTGCTTTCCACTACTACACCCTTCCATCACGATGTTCTGCTCACTCAGACTCAGACCTATGGAGTTGGCCAGCTGTGGACTGAACCTCTGAAATGGTGAGCCAAAATAAACTTTCCTCATTATATTCTTCTTGTCATGTATATTGATCACAGTGACACAAAAATCTGACTATAACAGTCCTAAAGTGATCCACATACGTGAGTGTGGGAAGCATGGTCTTCTCATTGCAAAGTTACTGAAGAGAGGAAATGTTGAAAAGGAAGATTTAGTCCTATATTAGGTTTGGTTGCTGTGGATGGAAAGATTTTAGTTTTGCTTAAGAGGAAAAGCTCATAGAGTCTTCTTTTATTCTAACTTAAAAAAAAAAAAAACCTTAACCAATAATCTTATTTTTCCATGAGGAAAATGAAAACACATTATTTGGTATTTTGGTAAAGCAGCTAGAGATGTGTGTAGGTTCATATAAAATTTATAGAAAATGCATATTTATTTACTGATATTATAATTTGTTACAGAAAAGTTTTTTTACACTAATAAACAATATGGATAAATAAATTCCAAACAGATAAAAAAACAAAAAATAGAATGTATGAAAATATAAGTGAGGAAAATATAAGACGAATCGGTGCTAAATTTGACCATAGGACTCTTAGGATTGAAAAAATAAAATAGACGAATTGACTGCAAAAAAGGATCAAAACCAAACATTTGTTAACAAAAATTATGTTATTCTTTATGTAACTGCAGAAAGAAATTTGTAATAAAAATTTTAGAATTATTCTTAAAGGAGATACAGGTGGAAATTAACTTACTGAGTCTACCTATTTTTCATAATGGCAGCAAAAATCAAGCAACGATATGATGTAAAAGTATGCTTTGAGTAAACAGCTCTGTTAATGGGTCAGTGAGATCCGACTAACCAGCTTTTGCTTATTTGCTTGGAATCAGTAAATATAATCTAGCTATGAATGTTTCATAAATACACTTTCTGGATATTGTTTTAATATTGGTATTTTTGATCATCTCAAGTACAACTGGTGCATATAAAAATTTAGTTTGCATACTCATTTACTGAATTCCTGAACGCTGAAGGGAAGTTTTTCCTTACAAGAAGTCTTGCTGCACACACTAATGGAGATAACAGAAACAAGAGATAATTGCTGTTCTCAGCTCTCCCTATTTATTCCTGCTGTAGTATGATTGTAAGAGCATATGATTTTCCTGTAAAGTCAAAATCATCTCTAACAATAATACATAGTGGGTCTCATTTTTTATGCATTCACATAAAAATTGATGAAAGAGGTATGTGACACAATGTGGCTTGGAATGTACTTAATGTGGCTTGGAATATATGCTTTCAACTTTGCAGTAGTATCAAAAGATAAAAGTAAAAACAAAAAAGAAACAAATTCTTTCATTGGTTTACAAAAGTAACTTTTGACTTCTTTTTCATATGAACTATTCATTACTAAAGTTCTACTGGTCTCAGCTAAGAACATGTGTCTTTTCAGCTGAGTCACAGGCAACTGGTCTGTAGGTCATTCCATACTGATGACAGAGGAAAGGAGCACAACAGAGCGAGAGAGGATGACATAGAAATTTAAAGCTTTTGCTTGGACGGAAAGTGCTTTTATATGCCCATTATCATTGGAGAAAACAATCACAGGGCCAAGACTAATGTCAATGAGACAGGCTGTTATACATCTCATAAATGTATGAACTGCAGTACCATCCAGCAATCTCATTACTGGGTACATATCCAGAGAAAAGCATGTTAGTATTTTGAGTGGATATTTGCCCTTCTGCCTTATTTGCAGTGCTATTTACCGTTGCCAAGATCACAAGTCAATCTAAGTATACAACAACTACAGATTAATGCCTGAAGAAAATATGGTCCACATACACAATGTGGTACTTTTCAGTTATTAAAAAGAACACATTTCTGTCATTTGTAGCAACATGAATGGAACTGGAGACCAATAAATTAAGTGACTAAGCCAGGCATGGAAAGGCAAGTACTGCATGATCTCACTCACACCTGGAATATTAAAAAATTAACCTCATGGAAGTTGAAAGGAAAAGGGAAATTACGAGAGGTTGAGAGGGGTAAGAGGCAGGGAGGAAGGCGAGAGTTTAATCAATGAAAGAAGTTACAGTCAGATAGGGTTAAGAGCTCTGGTGTGGAATTCCACACTAAAATTATTACAGAAAACAATTATGTATTATATATATATCTTAAAAAGCTGAAAAAAGGATAGTGAATATTTTCATCATGAAAAATGATACATTAAGGATACATATATCCTGATTTAAGCATTATATAATGTATATATATATCAGAACTTTACATAACATCCCATTATTATATACAAGTTTATGTTTCTATCAGTAGACAACAAAAAAGAAAACCACAAGCCAATATCCCTGATGAACATAGAATCAAAATTCCTTAACAGAATGCTAGACAACCACATGCAATAGCAAATTAGAAAGATTATTTACCATGATCAAGTGCAATTCACTCCAGGTATTCAAGGATAATTCAACATATGCAAATCAATAAAGAAATAAAGAAAATAAAGGATAAAGTGACAAGATCATCGAACTAGAAGCAGAAAAGGTATTTTAATAAAATTCAATATTCCTTCATGATTAAAAACTCTGAAAAAATTAAATATTGAGGAAGTCTACAACAACATAATAAAGGCCATTTATATAAGTCAACAACTAACATTACTCTAACTGGGGAAAAGCTGGAGATCTAAGATCTGGAACAAGACAAGGATACACACTTTCACCACTTTAATTCAACATGGTGCTGAAGTCCTAGCCACGGGATTTAAGCAAGATAAATAAAGGACATCTAAACCAGAAAAAACATTCAAAATGTCATTGATTGCACATGAATGATATGACCTTATATGTAGGAATCCCCCAAAATCCAACAAAAGTCTATTAGAAATAATAGACTAATTCAGCAAAGATGCAGAATACAAAATTGACACAAAAATTAGTAGTGCTGCTTTATGCCAAAAGCTACCAAATAAGTAACACATCTTTAGAGTGAAAATTATAAATCATTGGTTAAAATAATTGAGTAAGATATATAAAAATGGAAAGACACCTTGTGTTAATGGAAAGGAAGAATCAATATTGTTTAAAAAAGCAATCTACAGATTCAAGTAATCTCTATCCAAATACCATGAGCATTCTTCATAATGCAAGAAAAAAAATCCTAAAACTTACATGGATCCACACAAAAAGCAGAAAAGAAAAAAACAAAGAAACAGAACAGTTAAAGCCATCTTGAGTACAAGAGAGCAAAGTAGAAAGCCTTGCACTACTAATCTTCAGAAGATAATGCAAAGCTGTAGTAATCAAACATGGTATGAGCAGAGTATAGACATGTATGCCAATGGAAAGAAAAGAAAGCCTTGAAGTAAACCCATTTGCTACAGCCTACAGAATTTTGGCAAGGTTTCTATGAACTTGTGTTGGAGAAAGGCCTATTATTTTAACAAACAGCACAGGAAACTTGATTTCCACATACTGAAGGATGGAACTAGAAGATTCCTATCTCTCACCAATTACACAAATCAACTCAAAATGAATCAAAGACCTAAATATAATACTCCAAACCATGAACATTCTATCAGAAAACACAGGGACATACTTCAAGATACTAGTAGAGGCAATGATTTTTTTTAAACCAAAATGTACAGGAAACAAAAGGAAAAATGAACAAATAGGGTTAAATTAATCAATAATTCCTCATCAACACAGTGAAGACACAACCTGTAGAACAGGAGAAAACATCTTCCAACTGTACAGGCAATTAATTTCTAGAATGAATGAGGAACCCAAAACCTCAAAAACAACAATGTAAGTAACATAATTAATAAATGTGACCCAAGTAGACATTTCCAAAAAGAAGATGTATATACAAAGGCCAACAGCTATAGGAAAATATGCAAAACATCACTAATTATTAGGGAAATGAAAATAAACCACAATGAAATACCACCTCACTCCAGTAAGAATGGCTATTTTCAAATTGCCTGAAGATAATAATGTGCTGACGAGGTTGTACAGAAAAGGGAACACTTACATGCTATTGGTGGGAATGTAAATTAGGAAAGCCCTATAAAAGAACAGACTGGACATTCCTCAAAACATCTAAAATAGAAGTACCATCTGATCCAGCTATCCCACTGGACAATATATGCATGTTTCAAGACTTTGCATGGTACCCCACTGATATGTACATTTTTATTAAGAAATGTATATGTTGAACAATCAAACAAGCTTCTAACAAAATAATATAATATATATATAGAAATTCTGAAAATTAGATTTATCCCCAAGAGCCCCTCCAATTACCCACTCTTATCCTTCCCTAACATGTACTTTCTTTTTTAAAGGGAGAAGGACAGTGAGAGAGAGAGAGAAAAAAAAATCAATTTTTACTGAGAGTTTCACATGGCTTTCATTGCTTTTCATTTCAAGCCACCACTCCAACCCTAATATGTACATTTTTAATAGTTTAAGTAAGTCTAACTAACATTTCCAAAGAAATGAAGTCAGTATGGAGAAGAAATATCTGCCCCCCTGTTTATTGCAGCACTACTAACAATAGTAAAGAAATTGAAACAACAGAAGAGTCCATCAGCTGATAAGTGGATAAAGAAAACATGGTATATAACCTCAGTGAAATATTCTGGGTGCTGGAGTGGTAGTTACAGCACTTGCCTGGCATGCAGGAGTACTCAAGTTCAAACCCCAGCACCACATACACAATGAAGTGTCTGAGAAATGAAAATCACATGTAAACTAAATAAAAATTGCTTCTCTCTTTCTCTCTCTCACTGTACCCTCTTTCTTTAAAAAAAAAAAGAAAAGAAAAGAAAGGAAAGAAAAGAAATATCATTCTGCCACTAAAAGAGCGAAATCCTGCCATTTGCAGCAACATGGAAGAGACCAGAGATCATTATTTAAGTAAAGTAAGTCAGGCACAGAAAGATAAAACCACCTGATCTCACTCATATGCAGAATCCAAAAAATGTTGGTGTGTAAGAAGTTGAGAGTAGAATGTTGTTTGGAAGAGACTGACAAGAATGGGGTTGCCCAAGAGGTGGAAAAAGAATGACCAATGTCCACTAAGTAACAGAATGGAGGGAGGAATCTGGAATACTATTGTACAGTTGAGTAATTATGAGTGATAATAATGAAAGGTGCATTGCAAATGATATAAAGTGTTTGTAAATAGATGATAGATGATTGAAGAGAGAGATCTGTTAAATCTAATTTAAATATTGCACAATATATACAAGCTTCAAAACTTTACATAGGGGCTGGAGCGGTGGCTCAGTGGTTTCGGTGCTTGCCTGGCAAGCACGAGGACCCGGGTTCAAACCCCAGCACCACGTACACAACTGAGTGTTGGAGCAACTAAGGCCATGTGAAAAACTAAATAAAGTTGTTTCTCTCTTTCTCTGTCTCTCTCACTGTCCCTCTCTCTTTAAAAAAAAAATAAAAACTTTACATAGGACTTGTTTAATATGTACATTTTTAACAGTTACAATTAAACTAACATAATATTAATAAATAAAAATTTAGATAGGGAAGTAAAATGCTAAAAAAAGCAATGTGAACAACTTGTGAAAAAAAAAACAATTCCATTTAATATAATAGGAAAATATTTTTTGTTAAAAGGGATAGTACCTCCTAACAGAAATTCATCAGGGCTCAGAATGGAGACAGCACTAAGCTGAATCTTGAATCAATTGCTGTTTTACCTTGGTAAGTTATTCAACACATCTGAAGCATTGATTTCTCTTTGTGAAATGATGATGATTTCCATTCTTATGATTTCTCATAGTGATAGTATTTGGATTTGCTTTTCTTAACTCTTATTTAATAACACCTAGAGTGTCTAAACTAAATTCATTTTTTGATCCTTATTTTAAATTTCTCATAAACTAAAATGATGCTTTTCTTAAAAATGTTCTAAATTATAAAAATATATTGTTCTCTGTGAAACTTATGATGCTTATTTTTTCAAACTTGTTAGCCAATTATTAATTTTTCATTTGGTTTGAATGTTATTTAGTAATGTCCATTTCCCCAGTGTATATTAGTAACTTTTAAAAACTACCTTGAACATCTTGGAATTTTATACTAAAAATAATTTGAAAACAACAAAATTCCCCTGTTCAGGATATTTATTTTTAGAGAAAGAGAGAGAGACAGAGAGAGAGAGAGAGAGAGAGAGAGAAAGCTAATTTTTTTGTCTGGTATCTAGTTTTCTTTCATTTATTATGTGATGCTAGGAATTGAACCCAGAACCTGAAACATGCCAGGCAAGCACTCTACCACTGAACCATCTCTCCAAACCCTTGTTCAGGATATTTAAAGAAAAAATCCTTTTTGTATTTTTCAATTTTTGAACTTTTTTCCTAAAATAGTGCCACCCTTATATTTTTTTGAGGCCTAGTGACATAACAATGGAGATTTTCTAAAATGCTTCTTGGAAGCTAGTCTTTGAAAATTGATTTCCATTTTCCCTTAAAATGTCACATTTTTACCCAAGATCAGTTGTAATTTTTACATTTTTTATGTTATATTGCATTTTCAACATTTATATTTTACAATCTCAGCTATGAATTCTTGCTGGGACAGCAGTGTTGATTTTACTCTCATTTTTTGCCTTGTTAATATTTTCTTGAATTCACCTTTTTGTTTTGCTCTGTTATGCTATTTTTCTACTTGATAATACAGAGACAATAACTGTTTAATATAATCCATAACTACATATGTATATAAAGCAAGAATGGGTGGGAGGAATCATGAATTACATTAAACTTCATATATAGAGAGAAAGACAGAGAGGAGTATGTATAATGCAGTATGTTAGAAAATTCAAAAAGCAAAATAAAAACTGGGACTGAAGACATCACTGCAAACTCCTCTTTACACAAATATCATTTATTTTAAGGCTGTGCAAAGGTCTTCTCAGAGACGCAAGAAAGGTCCTAGTGTTGCCTTGCAAATGTAGCCTTAATTTTTTATTCCAATTAATTAAGCACAATAAGTAAGTGTTCTAAGTTTATCTTTCTATTTTGTGTTGTATGATGATCTTCTAGGTTCCAAACACCCACTGCAAAAGATTAGTAATTTTAGTACAAATCTAAATTGCTATGAACAAAAAAATAACAAGAAATATAGTCCACAGTGGGAAGATGATCTGGAGACCGCACCATTGCACAAACCTAGGTAAAACCTAGGTAGCAACCCAGTTGAGTTTGACTGGGTCTCCTGTTGGACAAGAATTAAGTAGATGCATTGAGTTTCAAAGTCTCCCATGGACTTACCTTAACTAAAAGATAAGTCAGTGTTTTAAAGAGCAGTACTATAAACATGAAAGCTTACAAATAACATAACTATATTTCTCATAGTTCTAGAGACTTGAAGTCCAAAAGCACAGCACCAGTTAGTTTGGTGTCTGGTGAGGACAAACCCTCTGCTTCACATACAGTGCCTTCAATCTATGTGCTCACATGGAGGAAGGGGCCATAGAACTCCTTTGTGTGTGCTTTATCAGGACACTATACTAGTCCTGTAAGTGAACTCATCTCCTCCCAAGAGGCCTCACTGCCAGTTACCCTCATCTTGGGGTTCATGCTTGAACATATACAGTTAGAGGTATGAGGACACAAATATCAGACAATAGTAATCAGTAACTCTTAGAAACTCAAATTATTCATTCAACTACCTGAAAAGCTTTCATTTCCAAAACTATTCTACTTTTTACTGAGATGTAAGTCACATATTTTGTAAATACAATTCAGTGATAATACATTCACAAAAATGTGGAACTCTAACCATTCAGCACTTCTAGACCATTTTCTTCTCTCCATAATGGAATTTCATGTTCATTTGCAGTCGCTATGGATTCTTCTTTCCCCAGCTCCAGACTTTCTCTATTAATTTCTTCATTCTAGATATGTTGTCAGTGAAATCATACTTTAGATGACTTTTTCTGTATGGCTTCTTTCATTAAGTATGATATTTTTAAGGTTAGTTTATATTGTATTATTACTTATTCCTTTTATGCTATATAATATTAATTTTATGAATATATCACATTTTGTTTGTTCATCAATTTATGAATATTTAGAATGTCTCTTATTTGGATATTATTAAAAATGCTATCATAAACATTAATGTATGAGTTCTTATGTGGAAAAATGCTTTAATATCACATGTGCTAGATTAAATAGTAAATGTATGTAGAATTCTTTCAAGAACAGTCAAATATTGTTCCAGAGTGACTGAACATATTATTTTCTCACCAATTATTTATGAATGTAGAAATTAACCCATATTCTTGATAATACTTGTTTTTGCCCAACTTTTTGATTTTAGCAATCCTAATTAACTTAAATAACACCTCATTGTGGCTTTGATTTGCATTTCTCTAGTCCCTAATGATATTGAGCATTTTTTTATGAGCTTATCAGTCATTTGTATATGTTCTTTGGGGAACTTTTTTTTCAATTTTTATGGCAAAGTTTTAAAACTTTTCCTTTGTATTTCTGTTGCTGTGGAACAAACCTTAGTCCTTATACACCTTTCACTGAAGCATATATACCACAAGTCCTATGTCAAAGTTCTTCATGTTCAGTTGAAAATTGTTATATATATATATTCTGGATACAAGTCATTTATCAAAAATGTGACTTGCATTTATGTTTTTGCTTTCTTGGTGACATCTTCTAAAGTACAAAGTTTTAATTTCAGAGGAGTTCATTTATCTCTGTATATTTCTTTTTGTTCCTTTTCTTTTGGTGTCATATCTAAGAAATCATTATCAAATTCAACATCCTGAAGACTATGCGTTCTTCTATTAGTTTTATAACGCTAAATCTTATGTAGGGGCTCTGTTCCATTTTGAGCTGTATTTTGCATGTAATGTTGCATATGCATCCTTTATTTTTTGCATGTGGATATTCAAGTTGTCCCAGAATAATTTAAAGAGACCTTTCTTTACTCCGTTGCTTTTCTTGACTCTGTCTAAAATTAATAAGCACACATATAAGGTATGTTTCTGGAATCTCCATCTTATTTCATGTAGCTTATTTTATGTCAGTGCCAACTTCTGATCTTTTTAAAATCTTTTTTGTTTTGTTTTGTTTTTTGGTTTGGATTTCTGGAGTTTGTGTGAATTTTTGAATCCTATAGAAAATTTAGTCCAAAAACAAAGGCAGCTTGGATTTTCAATAGAACTTGTGTCAATTTTGTACATCAATGTGGGAAGTGCCATTTTAATAATGTCTTCCAGTATATGAAAGGAAAAAAGAATAACCTTTAAATTTTTAGGTCTTCTTTAATTTCTTCCAAAAGTAGTAAAAAATATCAAAATCAAGTATTTTTCTGTATTGATTTTGATAATGTAAAATTTCATCAAAAAGCTTTGGCACTCATACCATTGAACTTCCTAATTGGACATTACCTTTTAGAACATTATACCCTTAAAAAAATTTAATTTGGAAGATCACTTTAATACGGTGGAAGCGATTATATTTCTAAATAATAACAATAGCAAATTAAAACAAATTTGAATGTTCTTTTTTTTTTCTAAGAGATAGATGGTGAGAGAGAGAGAGAATCAATTTTATTTAGGTTTTCATGTGGCCTTCATTGCTGGAGACTTTGTTGTGTACGTGGTGGTGCCAGGGTTTGAACTCACATACTTGTGCATGCCAGGGAAGCACTATAACAGCTGAATCACTGCTCCAGCTGCTGAATGTTCTTGTAGTTAAATGAATACTCTTAGTTTACAGCTCTTGGTAAAGAATACCTAAACATAATACTGGAAAATTGTAACATAATATTTAAGATTGACTTCATTGTGTTTTAAATTAAGAGGGTTGTGTGTCAATAAATCATATATTTGATGATTCAAATAAATACTTTAATTATATTTTACAAAATTTTGGACTTCCTGACTCAATCCAGACATGCTTATCTACAAATAACTTTTGAATTACTATACTCATTTTAGTAAATTAGGCAAATATGACTCAGATAATTTAAATTATTTTGCTGATAGTAGGAAGAAAGAAACCAACAATAGACTTAAGCACTACCTGCAGTGTCATAGCTATTCTGCAGCACTATCTTGTCTTTATTATTTCTAAATATGAAAGTTTATAATTAGGGTTGCCAGGTTTAACAAATTCATTAGTCCTTTTTTGTCTATGATTTCAACTTCTGTGGTTTCAATTAATTGAAGTCCAACAGTATGAAGTGGAAAATTCCAGAAATAAGCAACTCAGGAGTTTTAAATTACATGGCATTCTTTGAGGCATTGGGAAATCTCACACTATCCTACTCAAGTAGGTCTATGCTCTTCAGACTAACCATTAGAGTGTCAGTTCCAGTCTCCATTATCAGATTGACTATCATGATATAGCAGTGCTTGTATTTAAGTAATTCTTATTTTATTTATTAATGATCCTGAAGTTCAAAGCCGTATTGCTATCAATTCAAATGAGTCAGAGAAGCATTAAAGTGCTTCCTTCAAGTGAAAAGATAAAAGTTCTCCACTTTACAGGATAGGAAAACAATTATATATGGATGTTGTTAAAATTTGTAGACATTATTGTGAATCTTATACTGGGCCTAATTTGCAAATTAAATTTTGTTATAGCTGTGCATAGGAAAAGAAAAACATTGTATATATGTAGGATTTGGTATTATGGATGGCTGCATGCAAACACTGAGAGTCTTGTAATTTGTGTCCCATCCATAAGGTGGACTACTGTATACACATATGAGATCCAGTAACATTTGAATTTCAGATGAGCCTTAAATAATTTTTAGTGTAAGGATGTCCTAAATATTTTGTGGAACATACTTAAATCAACATATATTAATCATGTATCTGAAATTTAAATAGAAATTGCTTTACAGTATCGACATTTTGTTCCAGTATAGATTTCAGTAATTGGATAGTAGATTTTGAACTCCTTTGTTGTTTTAGTCAGCTTTTTCATTGCTGAGACCTAAAGACCTGACAAAAACTTTATTTAAAGGAGGAACATTTTATATGGGGCTCACAGTTTTAGAGGTCTCAGTTCAAAGATAACCTGGCTCCATTTCTTGGGACTTAAGATGAGGCAAAATATTATTGTAGAATAATGTGGCAGAGGAAAGCAGGTCAGGACTTAGTCACCAGGAAGCTGAGAAAGAGTAAGATCAGCTCACAAAATCTATACCCTAAAGGCACATCCTCCAATGATCCATATTCTCCAGTCATACCTTACCTGCCTACAGTCAGCACTCAGTTAATCCCTATTGGGATTAACATACTGATTTGGTTAAGATACTCATAACCAAATCATTTTACCTCTAAACTCTCATGCATTGTCTCACACATGAGCTTTTATGGGATATCTAATATCTAAACTACAACAGTTATGAATTTAATATTTTTCTTAACACTCACCAAACTTCATTTATTAATTTCAAGTTACATGAAAAGAGTTTGTGAACTCCTGTAGGCCAAGATCTTCATTGCATAGTTCCCTTGGGAAAGAGTTTTGCAAGAAAACTACAAAATCATGTTCAATATACAGATTTCTTTATTGCTTTATGTAACACCAAATGAAGTGAGGCACTTTAAAGGAAACACTTTGACATTTGCATTCTTAGATGATTTTGCTCAATCTTTACGATTTTATCTTTACTTAATTGAAAGATTTAATTTTTCCCTATTGAATACAAATGAGAAAAAAACTCAGTTAATTAAGGATTTACAGTTAATGATACCACAATGAAATGCTAATCTAGTTTATCCTTTATCTAATATTCTTTCCCTACATACTTTATATGTTTTAAAGTGTTTATGAATAGCTTCCAAAGTTAGCATATATTATCCTTCACTTCCCTTTATACACACATTCTTGCACTTTAAAATAGTATTTTAAACCTAAATATACTGATTAGTTGAAAATGAGAGATCTATATTAGTTCTAATTCCAGAAAAATCTTATACATTCCTTACAATTCACAGATAATTATTCATTTAATTTTATTAGTGAGAAGTACAGTGAAAAATGAAATTGCCTTAATTATTATATTAATGCTTCTAGAGATATTTTAGAAGATAAATGTTCATTAATCTTCCCATATGCAGTTATTCTCTGACATAAAAGTACAGCAAATGATGCCAGATCACTAATTAAGGATAGAACTTTATTTTATGGTATGTTAGTAATTTCATATTCTAATGCTCTACAATATTGCTCCAATGTAAAAGAATAATTTATATTTAGGATACTTCATAGACTCCTAGTTCTTTAGGACATAGAAAAGTGAAATATAAGCATTCATTTTCATTTTCTGAAGGCAAGTAAAGTTTCACTAAGATGATGTAACTGCTTTTCAAATATAGTTCCTCTGAGGTGTTTGAACCTGCCAAAATATCAACAAATCATAAATGGAATTTTGCTTTAGGCTAAATCTAGTTTAATCACATTTTTGCCTAAAAATTCTTACTTACAAAAGATTCAGAGTTATATACTACACATAAATTATTGCAAAGCATCACCTACTAAAATTCAGATATATATAAAACATTTTTTAAGTCATTTGACGTAGTCTTACATATTGGAGGGAATCACTTTTACATATTCATGCATGTATAGATATTGACAAATTAAGTTAAGGCCAATCCTAGACCAAGATCTCCCAACTTCGACCACTCCCTGCTCCCATATCTTCCATTTTACCCCAGATGGAATTAAGCCTGTACATGTGTGTTAATTTTTGAATTTTCTGATTCTCTTGGCATGCCTATGTGTAGTTGGAATTCTCATGGGAATTGAGGGTTCCCAGCTGCTTTGATAATCACCCTAATACTTCCTTACCCCCCTTTCTTTTCCCCCCAGCTTGATAGTTATGGTTCCCCCGCTTATGTAAAAATTCACCTATGTTGATTTTATTTTTGTGCTTAGCTAATTTTCGATTTGTCTTAGATTTTACTCTATCTTCCACATATGAGCAAAAACATTCAGCCCTTAAGTCTCTTGAGTTTGGGATATTTCACTTAGCAAAATTTTTTCCATCTCCATCCATTTGGCTGCAAATTGCATGATATCGTTTTTTCTAACAGCAGAGTAGAACTCCAGTGTGTGTGTGTGTGTGCGCGCGCGCACGTGTGTGTGTGTGTGTGTGTGTGTGTGTGTGTGTATATGTGTACACCACAGTTTTTGAATCCACTTGTCCAAAAAGAGGCATCTGGGTTGGTTCCATAGTTTAGCTACTGTAAATTGAATTGCTTTAAACATTGATGTAGCTGTGTCTCTCTAGTATACTGTATCTAGCTTTTTTGGGAAAATACCAAGAGTAGGATAGCTGGGTCATAAGGGGGTTCAAACCCTAGGTTTTTAAGGAGTCTCCATACTGCTTTCCAGAGTGACTGTACAACCTTGAAGTCCCACCAACAGTGTGATAGTTTTCTTTTCTTTCCATAATCCCTCCAGCATCTGTTATTGTTCCTTTTTATTTTTGCCACTCTGACAGGAGTGAGGTGGAATCTCAGTGAAGTTTTGATTTGCATTTCTCTGATTGCTAGTGATACATAATATTTTCTCATATATTTATTGGCTTTTAAGACTTCCTCCACTGAGAAGTTTCTATAAAGCTCCCTAGCCCATTTATTGATTGGATTATTTGTGGTTTTGGTGTTCCATTTTTTGAGTTCTTTGTATATTTGGATATTAGCCCTCTCCTGGAGGTATAGCAGGCTATGATTTTCTCCCATTCTGTAGGTTCTCTCGACTTTCTTGACTAATTCTGTAACTGTGCAGAAGCTTTTCACTTTAGTGGCATCCCACTCATTGATTCTTGGCTTTAATTTTTGCTCTATGAGAGACTTGTTGAAGACGATGGTGCTGACACCCGTGTCCTGGAGTGTTGATCCTGTTTTTCCTTCTAGCAATTGTGTAGTCATTGGCTTAATTTCTAATTCTCTGATACATTTCAATTTGATTCTTGTGGAGGGTGAGAGATAAGGATTGAATTTCAGTTGTCTGTATATGGCTGTCCAGTTTGTCCAGCAACATTTGTTGAATAGGCTATCTTTCCTCCACAGTATACTTTTACCCCCTTTGTCAAATATCAGAGGCTTAAAGATTTGTGGCTTTTTCTCCGTATCTTCTAGTCTGTTTCATTGGTCTTCATGTCTGTTTTGATACCCATACCATGCTGTTTTTTTCCCTGTAGCACTATAGTATGATTTCAGGTCAGGTAATGTGATACCGCTTGCTTCCTCTTTCTTGCTTAGTAGTGGTTTGGCTATTCTGGGTCTTCTGTTATTCCAAATGAATTTGAGAATTGCTTTTACTATACCCATGAAGAATGTCATTGTTATCTTGAATGGGATCGCGTTGCATCTATACAGGGCTTTCCGGCATTTTAATTATAAAATATTCTTAAAGTGGCTAAGTGGAAAGCAAAGCCTTACGTTATTGCTTTAAGAAATTGGAATAGCACATTACAGTGACACAGAAAAAAGCAGCTCAATTTGCAATAGCTAAATTATGGAACCAACCAAGATGCCCCTCACTGGATGAATGGATCTAAAAACTGTGGTACATCTATTCCATAGAGTTCTACTCAGCTATTAGAAACAATGATATTGCAATCTTTGAAGGTAAATGAATGGCAATGGAAGAAATCATGCTGAACAAAGTTAGCCAAATCCAGAGAGTCAATGTTTGAATGTTTTCACTCGTTTGTGGATGCTGAAGCTAAACTGAGGCCTGTGTGAAAGGTAGTCAATCTCATGTATTAGACCCAACAAAGGCGTAGCAACACACAAGCTAGGGCAATCATAGATATATATTGGGAAGGACAGGGGAGGGGGCCAGTAGGTAAGGGGAGAGGGAGGAAGGTTAGGGAGGGATCTAGGGGGTAATTCTGATTTAAGAATATATGTATATTATATGCATTTTTGATTGTATAATAACTAAATTTCTTAATAAAAAAAGAAATTGGTTTAGGTGTAGTGGTACACACCTATAATCCCAGCAACTCTGTAGGCTGAGGGAAAAGGATCAAAAGTTCCAGGCTAGCCTCATCAATTTAGTGAGACCCTGTCTCAAAATTTTTAAAAATGTGGGAAGGGGGTCCTGGGAATATATGATAGTTCCCTGCTGGATTCATTCCCTTGTACAAAAAGAAAAAGAAAATAAAGAAATAAAGGAGAGAAAGAGGGAGGAAGAGGGAGAGGCAGGGAACCAATTCAAGCAATATATTATATACAGAAAAAATACAATAATCTGTGGAAATCTAGGCTTCTAGTAATTTATACACAAAATTTTTGATTCTTAGTTCTATCATTTTCTATTAAACCTAAGAGTCTAAGCCCCAGATAAGGTGAAAGCTAAGCTGTGCTGTGTTATCCCTGTCTTACACTGTCCTCTCAGAGTAGCTCATCTTCATTCTTCTCAGAGGGAATCTCTACAAAAACTATTTTCAGCCTTTATACACACTCATGTGCCATTCCTTGTAGAATGTTTTATAACTTGGTATGTGATTTTTTTATTTATTCAACATAAATGGAGTATTATCTTTGTGCAAATCACTAAGGCCAAGTTTAGGAACAAAAGCTCCCTGAATAGCTCATAACTTATTGGCTAGATAGAAATAAAAACAGGAAAGGGATATTTGTGTTCCCTAAAGGTCCATGTATTGAAATCTTGGTCACCAGGGTGGAACTATTGAGATGTGCTGTAAACTATTAAGAGAGACCTTGTAGGAGTCCCTGTGGGCATCAGGGGTGTGCCCCAAGGGCATTGTGGGAACCTGACCTATCGTCTCTCTGATTGTTGGATAAAGATGTGAGCACGTACTCCTGCCATGATATGCTGTCCTCTCCTAAATCAAGGAAGCCACCCAATTTTGAACTTAAACTTCCAGAACCAAGAGCAAAAGCACCTTTTTTTACATAATAAGAAGCCTGTGTTATATATTTTGCTACATGAGGCAAAACTGACTAATATAGGAATATCCAGGAGCAAAATAAACAATGGGTTAAAATTCAAAGAGTGAACAGTTATAGAGGTATATAAATGTAAATGTTCCTGATACTACTTTAGGCCACAAGTAGAAGACATAACATAAATCAGAATGATAAAATATAAGTATCTAAGTATCCAAAATATTTGTTTTATAAATGAACTTAAAACCAATTGACAAACGGACAGAAGGTATGTATAAATATTTTACTCAAATGCAAAAAACAATAGTAATTTGAATGAAAAGATGTTCAACATCATTAGTGATTATGAAAACACATAAAATTTCACAAAGCATTATGACTTTATACCCATGAAATTGGCAAAAAAATTCAAGCATGATATTATCAAATGTGGGGATATTATAGCAATAGAGTCCTTATATAGTTATAGTGAAAATATAAATTGATTCATCCTTTTTTGGAAAATAATTTGCTGTAATCCACTAAAACTAAACAGGTGCATATTTTATGGCTTATCAACGCCATTTCTAGACTTATCCGATTGAGAGACTCTTGGTCATTTGCATACACATGCACAGAGTATTCAGAGCTACACTGTATATAATAAGCAAACATGAGCAACTGCAAAAAATCTAAATCTTTTTGACATGATATTCCATGAAAAAGATGTGTGATACAAGAACCATTTTATGGAAGTGAAAATATATAAAGTACTGGTGTATAAACTGCATTAGTCAGCTTTCTGTTGCTATAACAAAGTATCTGAAAAAATTCAAATTAAAAAGAGCAAAGATTTATTCTAGATCATGATGTTCATAATTTTAGAGGTTGTAGTCAATGGATGCTTATCCCTGTAGTCTTTGGACCTGTGGCAAGATAATACATATAGTCGGAAAAGATTGGCAGAAAACAACTACTCAGCTCAGGATGGTCAGGAAGCAAAGACAGGAGGAGGAGCCAACGTCCCAATATTCTCTTCAAGGGTAAAACCCCAGTGGCATCACTTTTTTTTTTTTTTACCAGGTTCCACCTCTTGAAGGTTCTGCCAGCTCTCAATAACACCATCACTTGGGGAACAAGCCTTTAAGGAACTTTCAAGATCCAAACCATGGCATAGATATTAATAAACACAGTTGCAGAAAAACATATAAAAGGTAATGCTATTATTTATAAGCCTTACAATTCTTTTAAGCATAATTATATCTAGTAATACAAATTAACAAAAGCCATGGCAATATTCAAGAGTAGATATTTTTCAGAAGGCAAAGGTGTTTGAAAAGAAATGATTATACATTATTAAACATATTAAGGCAATGGACTCTTATCCTATTACTATATATTTCAGAATTTGTGTATGTGAGAGTGTGTGTATGCACACTTGTCTGTTCTTATGTAATTTTTTACAAGACACCTAAAATACTGAAAAATGAGCATATGTGGATCAGAAAAGTACTATCAGTGTTAACATATACTCCAAAAGAGAAATAAATTACAACAATTGAAAATGAAGTAGCAATTCCAGTATTACTATTTGCAATAGATATGATTATATAACTGGCGTAATCACAAAATGCAGGAAAAGGAACTAAAAATTAATAAAATTCTAATAGAATGCAGTAAGTTACAGAAGTACAAAATTAATACACGTAAATCAATACTATTCATATTTCCAAACAGCCATTTAGAAAATGTTTTAATGAGAGGAATGATATCATTTAACATAGTAATAAAAAAAGATGACATTCTTAGGAATAAACTTAACAAGAAACCTGAAAGAATTATATGAAAAAATTAAAACACTACTGAAGGCACCAAGTAAGGTTTTACTAAACAAAAAGAATTATTGTACTCTTAGAGAAGCAGAATCAATGTTAAAAAGTCAATCTTTCATGAGTAAATGAAGTCTGGGAAAAAAAGTTTAGGTATTTTAAGTTAAACTGGATAAGTTGACTTTTTTCATCTTTATTGAATAAAAAAATAAAAACAGCCAGAAAATAAATCATAGTTATTAATAACATAATAGTTATTAAAACATACAAATAAAGTAAATAAATTTTCTAAATAATTCTTTATTTACCTTAGTTGGGTTCTCTGGAAAGCAAGCTCCCAGTTGGGAATTTGTGTGCCAATTGTTTATTGGAGTGTACTCAGAATAAACACGGGATAGGGAGGAAAGGGAGAAAGATGGGAAAAGGAAGAAGTTGAAATTACATGCAGGCCATCTCACAAATTTCCCTTCAGAGAGATTCTACCTCTGGCAATGAGCCAAGAGTTAAAATCTAGGGTCAAGCAGTCATTGGATGTGACCTTGGAAAGAAAATGCTCTTTGCCTAAAGGCAATTTTCATTCACTTTCCAACAAGGGTGTTGAGTTCTGGGTGTCATTTTTCTTCAGAATTGGTTTTGAGGTGTCTAAGGAGAGTGGCTGTAAACTCTGGCCCTACCCTGACAGGGCTCGAGGATAGATAGCTGGACAAGTTCAGTGTGGGATACTTCATTCTGCTGGAAGGCTTAAAGCTGAGTGCCTGACTATTTCCCGGGTTCCCTCTCAGGAAACTTGTTTGTACTCCCGGGTACCCCTGTGGCTATTGTGTATCTTATGCCCAATTTATTTCCACCATGATAGGCATTTTTTTAGGAGAACCCTGATCAGGAAAGAAGTTAGGTTTCAGTGTGGACACAGGGAAAATCACTCAACAAAAAGTCATGAAATAAGAGAAGCAGTCATAGATCCCAGAAGGAAGAGAGCACCATGCCTTGAAAGGCCAATGGCAAGTGGCGTATTTTGAAATTTACTTACCTAGAATTTGAATGATTTTTTAAATTTTCTTATTTCACACTAAATGTCATGTGATATGTTTTGAATTTCTGTATACAATCCTGAGGGACCTCTACTTAGAACACGCTACTGGAATATAATGTTTCATATTGTGATGTCTTGTCAGGTTTTGATGTAAGGATAACGTAAGGCTCATAAAAATATTTAGATAACATCTTCTCTATTTCCATTCATTATTTCTGAAGTCCATTGTAGAATTCATGATGAATATATGTGGTCCCCAAAGTTTCACTGGGGGAAGCTTTTAAATTTAGAACACAATCATTTATGCTTATTAAAATAAGATATCTATTTCTTCCAGTGTCCGCCTAAAAGTTTTGTTTGTTTTTCTAAGAACTTGAAAACATTTACTTTACATAAACTACCATGCATAAATTTTGTTTTATATAGAAACAATCCCACATAACCACCACAGAGAATGAGCTCTTAAACATTTCCATCACTCCAAAAATGTTCTCTCTTAACTCATTTCAGTAATCATTAACCTGACTTCTATAACCATAGATGATTTTTTTTCTTTTCTGGGATTTCATAAATGGAAACATACTACCTTGCAGGTTATCCTTCACAAAAACTATCACACCACCTTTTTCAAAAAAATGTAAATTTTTTACCATCATGAAGGCATGAGGATTTCAAAACAAAAATATAGATCCAGAAATATTATTTCAGTCTAAAAACAGTTTTTCTCCCATTTTTATTTATATAAGATTTAGTTTTCCAGTAAGTACATGAATTTCTAAACCTGCCCTTCTGTTGTAGATCTGGTAAATAGTTTTTCATAACTTTTACACATAGATGTATGTGCATTTGAATTTGTTTGTGTATATATATGGTTGTGAATAAGGGGTAAGTTTTAGAAGAAGAAAAATGAACCTATGTTTAAACATGTTCTAAAATTATCTTCCTATTTCACCTTTTCTAATTTCTCTCCTTCTATGCCCCTCTTTTCCAAAAATAATGATACTAATAATGTATATATCATGATGTAGGCATTTTTATTAAGTATTGTTTTAAAATACCATGCTTTTAGAATTTGTGCTAGCACTCAGACTCTCCCTCTCTCATGCTTTTTCTCTACTTTCTCTCTTTTGCCTGAAATCAACTCTTCCAGATTTCAGGAGATTAATTTTCATTGCATAGTAAGATTTTGTCCACAATTTATGGTCATAATCATAATATAAAATGAAAAATAAGGTACCTTATAAATTCAATGTTAATTCCATTTTGCTATTTGAAAAAAATATCTAGATTTGAAGTGAAAACAAACTGCATTAGTTATATATGATTGCATAGCTATTTGAGGGTGTTGGTGAAGCATTTTTTATAACAATAAATAGTAGAGACTATTTTGCTTAATTACATTTTAATCTACTCTAGACATTTATTTAAACAAAGAAATAAAAGTAAAGCAGAACCTTCTTCATTAAAATCACATCAGAATTGTGACTTCTTTTGGTAAGAACAGTGTCTTAGTAAATTTGTTCTGGTAGTTGTTCAGGCTTTGTGATTTTGTGTACATTATCATGTGCTTTAAATTTTGTTGGACCATGTAGACCAAATAGTAGGATGACCTTCTCTTTGTCACATCTGTATTGGTGAGTTTGAGTACCCTATAAATGTGTTAAACTTCTCAAACACTATCTACACTCTTCAAGGGTGTAATAAACTATTTATTATCTCTTGCAAAGAAACTGGCTTATAAAACTAAAATGATTGAAACCAAAAAACAAAGCCCCCAAATAAGAAGTCTCCTTATTATTCTCCAAAGGACTTGTGATTCTTTTTATTAAATATGATTGTTTCTCTTTTTTTAACCTGTAAATTACTGCTATCTTTATTTGTATTAGTCAAACATTGAAAATATCTTGTGTATTAACAAGTAAATTGATAAGTAAGCTGTCGTCTTCATACAACAGAATATTGAGAATTCTATTATGTAATTCCAAGAAATTAAATATGTAACAAAATATATGAACCAAAAAAAATTATACTGAATGAAAGATGCTATTCAAAAAAACGTCTACATGGAGTATAATTCCCTTTAAACAATATTCTTGAAATAAATATTTCTTTCCATTATTTTCCTTTTTACTTATTTAATTTGTTCAAGGATTACATTAAAATAAAGAAACAGATCAGATTCTGGTGTAAGATGGTAGAGAATTAAGGGATGTGAAATTCTGTTTTACTTTGCCCAGTGTGCATTAGGAATGATAATGAAAGGAAAGAAATATAATATTAATCACTAATGTGATGGTTTCCTAAATATTACCACAATATGGATGCATGCCTAACACACAATTGCACAAGAGAAGAAAGTGTCCTGTTCCTTAGAAGAAATCCAATATCTAAAGTTTATTTATTAATTTGTTCCTATGTATTTGCTTCATTTTTAGGTACAGATTATATGTGTGTGTGTGTGTGTGTGTGTATTTTAAATCAATTTCATTAGCTATTTCTTTATATGTGTGCTTAATCACCTTTCCACGATTACTAAGTGATATATTAGGAATGCTTTATATTACCTTTTGCAATAATCCCCATAATTTACCCAATTAAGCAGAATTCATGTATATGAATACTGTTATTTTCTTTTATTCTTCATATTAAATTATTTGTGCATAATTTGCTTGGTTTTCAAGTCAATCAGGCTGTCTTCAGAAAGTTTAGCAGCCAAAGGAAAGTCAAAGAGACTCTCCATAAAAAGGATTTACCTCGTCCTTGGTGATTCTGAGATGCAGAACTGGAAAGAAACTTCTTGTCTTATAAAGAATTGAATATGATTGACAATCTAAAATAGTTGTTTATCAGAGCTTCCAGTCAGAATACTACAGTGTGATAATCATGATTTTAGTCTAGTAAGACCCTTGCCAGATTTTTAAGCTGAAGAACTGTGAGATAATAAATAGATGTTATTATCAGTCACCAAGTTTATGTAATTTTATGGCAGCAATAGAAAACCAATAGAGGGAACTTGAGAAGCAGCTCTGAGGGGTGTTTTGCACTATTTCTAATTGCCTTTCTACTTTTAGAGAACTGGACAAAGTACGTTCACTCTTGATTTCAAGTTCATACCTATTTCTCTCCAAACTTCCCTTCTGAAAGAAACCGGGAGTTTGACTAGTTTGATTGCTCACTTCTTTCTGGTAAATTTATCAGACTATTTAGTTTTTTGTTTATTTGTTTCTTTTCCTACTCTGTTCTTCACTGTTCAGTTAATAATTATTTTCAGTTTGCTCTTACTTTTTGAAAATTTATTTTATTGGTTCTTTTTTAGGTATACGTAAAGATTATACAATGACATAATTATAAAAGCATGGAATTTATCTTATTCTAATTCAGCGTCCAGGTTTTCCTGTTCCCCTTCCTTCTTCCCACATCCTTTTTTTTATATACCTGACCACAGAATATACATTGACAAAATTGTAAAAGCTTGAAGTGTGCCCTGTTTTGACTGAGTTTCCTGTAGTTTCTCTTTACCTCTTTTCCTCCCATCCCCTATTCATTTTAGACATATTTAACAATGGGATGAACATTGATATTTTTAGAAAAGTATGCTGTACATCTTATTCTAATTCAGTCCCTGATATTTCCCCATCCCCCATCTCTTCCTCTACTGATCTTTCTGTTATTTACTAACATATATGTATATATATACTATATATGTGTGTATATATATATAATTTAAATTTAGTGACTTGTTGAGGTACACATCAATGAGAGTCACTATGATATGTTCATATATGAACATAGGAAAATTAAGTCTGATTCAATCCATGAACTTTCCCCATCTTATTCTTCCTTCCTCCATTTCCTTCCCCTTTGTCTATTCCTCTGCTCTTTTCCTAATTTTGGGTTAGCTTCCACACTGATATTTCATCTCATTCCAGTCAGAATGGAAACAATCAAGAATACAAACAATAAATGTTGGCAAGGATTCGGGGAAAAGGTTACACTCATACATAGCTGGAAGAACTACCAACTGGTACAATTACCCTGAAAAGATCCTCAAAAAAACTAAGGATGGATCCACGTTTGACCCAGCTATCCTGCTCTTCCGTATATGTCCAAAGTACCTAAAATCAGCATAAAATCATTGTGTTCATAGAAGCACAATTCACAGTAGCTAAACTACCTTCTCATTTTTAAAAAAAATTAAATCTTCTACTTTATTTGTGGGCTCTTGATTTGCTTGAAGCAGTATAAATGTTAGGATCAGATTGAAATGAAAATAAATAGTTCCATCTTTTTCTCTCTTTTTTAAGAGAGAAAGAGAAAAAGTTAACTTTAATTTTTTCAGCTGGTTTTTATTTTTCTCCACTTAGTTGTATATATGGTACTGTGGCTCTAACCCAGGTCCTCACATATGGCAGGCAAGTGCTTTACCACTAAACCACCTCTCCAGTCCAACTTCCATTTCTTTTAAGCATATCTGATAATATTGACAATATTGCCTAAGTAATTTTTTTTAAAGAGAAGGACAGTGAGAGAGAGAGAGAGAGAGAGAGAGAGAAACAACTATTTTGAGTTTTTCACATGGCCTTCATTGCTCCAACACTTAGTTGTGTATATGGTGCTGGGGTTCGAACCCGGGTCCTTGCGCTTGTCAGGCAAGCACTGAAACCACTGAGCCACCGCTCCAGCCCCCCAAGTAATTTTTAAAAAATATATATGTCCAATACTGTTTTAGAATATTCATTTAATTTTTGTATAGGCATAGTTTCATTGAGACTCTCTGAGCCAGTATATTATTATCTGTTCTTTGCATTTACACTTATTTGAGGTCCATGAAAGGAAAATTTAAGTACATAATTTAAAATGAATTTAAAGAAGTCACTTGCCTATTATGGCCAAAGAAAAATGTTTCAGAGGTAGATATATAACTCCTCTTATATCCATTTCAGAAGAACAAAATGAAATGTGAGAAAGTTTTCTTATTCTCAGCTAATGGTCACTTTTTTTAATTATGGGGAAAGGAAATTTTCTGCTTCTGATAATTAGCAAACACTTCTCTGAAAGAAATTACATCATAACAGATGGATACTAGGTGAAAAATATCATATTTGTAAGGAAGAAAGTATTCCATTTGTTATTAGTTCAACATAATCTTACGTATTAAAGGGATTCGTTGCAACATAGTCATACATGTATGTGTAATGACAAAGTAACTTAAACCTAATCCTTGCCCAGGATATCCTTCCCTTCACTCCTCTATAATTCCCCCATGTTACAGATATAAATGACCATATACATATATATTAATTTTTGAAAATTATAGATTTATATGCCTACCTGAGTATAACTTTGCTTCTCATGGAAGTCAAGTGAACCCTACAGGTCTGATAACCCCTATTTTCCTCCCTCTCCTCCCTCCCTCTCTCCCCCGCACATTCTCCCCCTCTTCATAGCTCTATTTCCCCTAGATTAAAAATCATGCTGAGTGAAATAAGCCTAACACAGAGCCTTCAGGGTCAAATGTTTTCTGTCATATATGGAAGTTAGAGTGTAACCTTGGGTAAGATGAAAATTAGTTAAGTTTAATTAATAGACCCACCAAATTTAAAGTAACACGAAATCTTGGGAAATTTTCTTTTTAAAAGAGAATTATACTCTCATGTGTAGCTATTATTTCCAGTTGGTTATATCAAATAATATTTCACTGAGGAAGTAATGTTGGAAACAGGACATGAAGAATAAATAGTGACAAGAAGAAATGGATGGTAAGCATTCTATAAAGAGAAAAGTGGAATGCATTGAGATGGGAAAACAAGAATAATAAAATATTGAGTGCTGTATTTTGGTTTTTTTTTTGTCAGAAAACCATAAATTCACTACAATTAACTAGAGATTGAGTCATAAGTAGTAATTCAGGAGATTTTTCCCCCACTATATTTAGAAAGGTAGTTCAAGACCAGTGTTTTAAGGATCTGAACATAAACTCTACTATTTACACTACAAATATTGATAATTAGAAACCATTATTGCTATATGGATGAAGTTGAGAATGTAGTCATCACTGGACAATTTAGTAGTACTTTTGTGATTGGGATTGCATGTAGCTCTACAAATCAAAGGTATATTAATTATTACTATTTAGTTTAGAATATTAACTTTTATTTTTTTCTAGTTTATTGCTGTTATAGTCATGTTAAACAATGCTATTTTTACTATTGATATATAATCTTCTTTATGAATAGGTATTTTACATATTTAACATATACATTTTTTTAAAAATCTATATATATATATATATTCTCACTGTTGAAAAAATAGTATGCTTTACTTCTGTCCAATTTACTTGAAGCCAGAATGTGTTCTTTATATTCTGGAAGATATGATGCCTATTACAATAAGATAAAGAAAGAAAATCAACATATATTTTGATAAGTAGAGTAATAGTGATTCTTACAGAGTCAAATTTGTAATTTATATTCTTACATAGAATACAAAAATACATTTAGGATTAATTTTCCCCAAGTTTATGTAACCAACAGATTTGGCTAAGCTATGTCTGGTAACATTTTATCAAGTGCTTTTTCTTAATTTATTGAAATTATTATGCATTTTCCCTTGTTCTGTTAATGAAGTCAATCACATTCACTAATTTCAAAAGTTGAACAAACTTTACATTCCTAAACTATACTTAGTTGGAATGTATTATTCCTGCTACATATGCCTGGAGTTGGCTTGCTGATTTTTTTGCAGATTTTTTTTGTATCTATGTTTATGAGAAATAGTTCTGCATAATTTTTTGTTGTTATAAAGTCTTTTGATATCGGGTATGTTTGATTTAGTTTTGGTAAAAGAGTTATGCCTAGCTCAAAAAATGCGTTGGGAAATTTCTTCTCCCTTTATTTTATGAAAGAATTTGTTAATATTTGTATTATTTCTTCCTTAAACAAATGAAAGAATTCAACTTTTTAAAAAATTCCCATAATTTTAGCAACCTGCATTTTTTTCTTACTACATGTTATTTGAGGATTCCCTGAACCTTTTTTCCATGTAATACTAATTGTCTTCATTCTATCATCTAACCTAAAAGAATAACCTCTATTATTAGTTAATGCCAGAAGAAAAGAGAAATGGATAATCTAGATGATGGCTCTCCAAAACTTTATTCCACCAACGCCTACATCATTTCTGCCCATATTCTGTTGGAAAAAGCATCTCAAAAGTCCATGCCACAGTCAATGAAAATAATTTTACCACAGGAAGACCACTGTATCTAATATATCCACTGTACCTGATAGGACTATGTCAACTGCTTACAATATGGAAAGCATCATTGGTTACAATAACATAATCTGTCACTCCTTATTCCATGGACATTAATACTATGTTCCATGGATATTAATATTATGTAAAGCAGTGTTTTTTAAAGCTAAAGTCTTTAAAATTTTGTAACTAATACTTATTTGAAAATCATGGTATATGTTATTATATTAAATGAATTTGTTTTTTCTACAGCATAACTTTGAATATAATTGAAGTTTATTCATTATTCATTCATTCATTCATTTGTACCAGGGATTTAACCCAGGGGTTCTTAACCACTGAGCAACATCTCAAGCCCCTTTTTATTTTATTTTTATGTATTTATTTATTTATTTTGAGACAGGTTCTAGCAAAATTGCTTAGGGCCTCATTAAGTTGCAGAAGCTGACTTTGAATTTGTGATCCTCCTGGCTCAGCCTCCCAAGGCACTGGGGTTATAGCCATGCATCATCATACCTGGGTATTTTCAGGTTTTTTTATTTTTATTTTTTAGAGTTAAGGACAGTGAGAGAGAGAAACAGAGAGTGAGAGAAGGGGAGAGAGAGAGAGAGGGAGGGAGAGAATCAATTTTTATTGTTTTTTTTCACATGTTTTTTGTTGTTCTGACACTTAGCTGTGTATGTGGGTGCTGGGGTTTGAACCTGTGTGCTAGCACATGCCAGGCAAGCGCTGTAACCACCAAGCCATCCCTCCAGGCCCTTAAAGGTTATTTTTAAATGGAGTTTTTCACAGTAATCTGCTTTATATCTTAAATTTAGTAGATGGTGGCTTCATCTTATATAACTTTAGAAAAATCTGCTATTCTCTAGCAAATATTTGGGATCTCAAATGATGCACAGCAAACTATCAGGTTGACAGAAAATTCATCTATTCATGTACTCTTTTAAAATGTAACATAAAAAATGTACATAAAGCCTTTTGGTCATTCATTGTCTTAGAAATAACCTCTATCACTTCAAAGGAGAGTGATGATTTTACAATATAATAAAATATACTGCATTTCTCACCCCCTTATATCAGCTTTCCATATTTTTTTTCTCCATTACTATTTTACAAATACTGTCCTATTGTCAAGGAAACAAAAAAAGACATAGTAACTGGGAGAGAAAGAAGAAACTCGCAGATTTGCAATAATTGAATTTTGTGCCACCACTGGCCTTTTAGAAAGTCATTTACCAGGTGAGAAAGTCATTTCTATTATGTGCTGTTACAATGCCTATGAGATTCATTTACATAGAACCCCTTGACACTATTATTACCTCTTCATCTTGATAGTGGAAATGGTTCATTGTTACAGATAGTAGTGCAGAAATGAGTATTTATAGCTGTATCCTTTATTGAGTTGGTCTTCATGTGTACTGCTAAACCATTCCTTAGAATTATGGGCCTATATTTAAGTGAGTACATTTTTTGTGTATTTGCTAATAAAGTTTTATCTGCTCTTGTTTGCAGTTCCAATATTAGAAGTTTCAAAATAATGGGTATAGTTGAGATTGTACTTTATACAGCCGTAAGCCATTATCACTTAAAATATTTAGTAATATAGAGTGCTATTATTTGATATGAGAATATAATTTACCATTCTACACTATAAGCTTAAAACTCAGTGTATTTAAAATATACTTATTTGAAACATGGATAAAATTACCCTATATTCATCCTCATAGATACTGAAGTTCTGCTTATTATTCTGCTTAAATGGATATTTTTATGAAGGCTAAACTATTTCTATGTTTGGCTATTATAGAAGAGTTAGACTTTTCAAACCTTAGTGCACATACACATACTCTTTAAATAAGATTTATATTTCAAGTTAATGGTTCAAGCTCTACCCAAAAACCTAATTAAAAAACTTATGCTTTCTATGTACAGCAATGAACATATTTTTAGAAATACAATCATTTCCATCAATGTTCTGATAAAGGCTTTCCTTGACCAAAATCTAGTTAAACTCTTCAGAATCTTCTTTGGACCTGAACCTAAACCCTGGGCTTCTGTGACTGTCCTTTGTAAGACCATTTATAGCAAGAATTCTACTACTTCAGTGCAGCAAGAATATCCCTACCCTCTTATATGAGCACCTTTGACATCTGATTCAGTTCTTTATCCCCTACTCTTGATGTCTGATCCTCCTTGCCTACCTTCAGCAAGAAGCATGTAAAGTAGATTTAGGTAGAATACCATATCTTTGATGTCTCCTTTGAATGATTTTCCTTTAATTAACCCCCTCATTCTGATCTTTGATTCTAAAGTCCTGATTGTCTTTGTATTTACAGTTGATCAAAATCCCTCCACAAATTGCAAAATCTTTATTCCAACAATCTTTAATAAAGTCTTTCTTACTATTTTTAAGAAGTGTCAGAATAATATTTTTCCTTAATAGTTTTTCTTGTTTTCTTTACTAGATCTAATTATTTATAGGAGATTGTGAGAACTGATTAGTCTGAAATCTGTAGGGCAAACTGTCATGTTAGAAATTCAGGCAGAGTTTCTATTACATTCATGAGGCTTCTGCTACATAGTTTGTTGGAATCCTCATAGCCAGCAAAACCTTCAATTCATTGAATGATACTTGCCCTCATATTTAGGATAATCTCCTTTACTTAAAGTCCACTGACTTCGTTAATCACATCTGCAAAATCTTCGGAGAAATATTTAGACTAATGTTTGACCAGCAAGTGGGTAACAAAGGCGAGCTAAATTGACACATAAAATTAATCATCAGAAGTACAAAACATTTTTCTACTGTGTTGCCCCCAAAAGTCCCAACAGTTAAAAAAAAACTCTTGTATGTATAATTAAAAAGCATATAGCCCAATTCTATTTAAACATGGATTACAGGCATCTATTACATTTCCCTATCAGCATTCCATTAGTTGTTTATCATTTGTTAATTTTAAACTGAAAATGAACTTGGAACTTAGAGTATGATCTTATATTTCCAAAAAATTCACCAGTAAATCATTGTATAAGATAGGAGGGTAGGAAACTCATGATCTTTTCAAAAATCCAGAGGGACATATTGTTTTCATCTCATTTCCAATTCATCTGTGCTTTTATAGACAAAATATTGTCCTGAAACATTCATAGGTTATAATACTTGGATATCTTCACACAAGCCTTGAGGAAAATCATGGATTTCCAGGGCCTTGTTGTCTGAGTTTAGGGCTCTGCTTAAAGCTTCATCATAGCTCTAGATAAAGAAGGAAAATGATGGTATAATCTGTGTCCCATGACTAATTTTTATTTTATTCATTACAATTTTATTTCTCTGTAAGATTTATCTAGATTATGATAACTTGACATCTAAAAATTAAAGATATAGTAGAAATGAAATTACACTTGATTACTTAAAGTTTTCTTTTTGAATAAGAGCAAAACTTCAGATCTAAGAGATGATTATACTGGGAGTATGAAGGCCATAAAACTCCACTCAATCAAAGTCAGCGCAAAGGCAGACACAAAGTGGCAGCGAAGGAGGCTTAGGGGTAAACCCTGCATACACACAGAGAGAAAGAAAGAAGCCTCTGAACGTTGTTCAGGAAGAGCAGATCGTTTCCATAGTAACAAAGAATAATGTTCCTTCAATGTAAAAGATTCTATTTTGAATGTTTTATTGGTGATTCAGTACAAAAAAAATGTACTTTAAAGAAGGTGGCACAGGAATTTATATACCACAAGTCTCAACTCCAAGAAGCAATGAGTTGTTAAGAATACACTTGTAATTTCTATGGGGATATTGTGCCTATAAGTTATTTGTATTTGGTTTCATTTCCATTACTGTAGGAAGCAATCAGCATTTAAATTTGAATCACTACAGTAAACTTTTATTATCTATATGTATAGCACAACATCATGCTTTACACAATAAAATTATTTGAAAAAAATAACAAAATAAAAATTAAAATAAAAACTACCTATATTTACTAATATGAGCCATTCTAATCCTTCAGTATGTAATACCAATCAATTTGTAAAAGTGACCTACATAGCACTCACTTCATTTGCCAAAGCTGCTATATTAGACATTTGTCCACTTACCAGAGAGAACTCTCCTTCTACCTTTTGTCTCCTAATTTACATATGGGATGTTTTTTAACTCTGTGTGTGTGTTTATTGAAGAGAGAAGAATAAATGAACTTTCAATTAAGAGGTATATGTATCAATACTAGAACTAAACTGCTTCAGATTAGATAACTATTCAGAAATATTTACTTTTTATGTGCTCCACCTCTGCAAACAGAAGGCACTTCCCAATCCATAATCTTTGGAATAGGTCATGCTGTTTACTTTTATTAGTGGGATAAAGCAGACATGAAGTAAGAAAAAGCTTTAAGGTACCTGCACTATTGATCTTGCTTTCTTGAAACTCTGCCACCACTCTTGAGAAAGAACTGCGCAGTCTAACCTGATGATGTGAGAAAATAGACAAATAAGGAGCATAAACATTAATGCATTCGACCCCAGATCAGCTCTCCTTCAGATGAGGATAGAAGTGCTTCGTTTTGCATGAATAGTTAACCATTACTAAAACTGGGCAACTAGACGTGGAAAGCTGTCATCATAAAACCTTCAAATATGTGACTGTGACTTTGGAAGTGTTAAGCAAGTGAAGAGAGGAAAAACAAGCTCAGAAGAAAACATGATGTTTCACAGTTAGAATTTAGAGAAAATGAGAATTAAATTAATTTTCTATAATCTATAAATTCTGCAGTCAGTAACGCATTCTCCAATCTGGGAGTGTCAACAAAATTCGGTATACATTTAGTCTCTCTGACTAATTTAGAGAGTCTAGCTATATCATATTTTGTTATAAACTGAAAATTTTAAGGTCTTCATAGAACAAAAGTCTTGGAATGTTGAGGGCATGTTCCCGAGCATCTTCTCAAAAGGGGCCCATCATTCAAAATATTGGAGGTATTACTTTACTTGAGGGCATACACTTTGTACATATATTTAAAACCCCACAAAATCTTTTAGAGTTTTATTGGCACAGGCACCAACATTCTGACTTCAAGGAAATGGAGATTGTTCCAAATTCAGTATTTATTTTGTACTCATTTAGTTAGTAGACAGGCAGCAAAGAGATTTCTGTTTAATGGTCACAAAATACATATTTTCTAATATCTTCTCAAGAAATTGCCAAACAACATCACAGAAAATAAAGGATGTCCCATTCAGCGAAGTGAAGAACAGGGGAGAACAACAGACTGAAGAGTGGTTTCCAGCCAGCTGAATCAGATCTTGATCATGGAATAGCCTCTACCTACAGGGCACAGGATGAAGACACTGGACAGCAATATGTACCCAGCAGGATTTCAAAACTGCTACAATTGAGTATGTGCCTGTCATTCATTCCCTCTTCAAGCAGGAGTAGTTTTAGTTATTCTGTCCCTATTTTACCATTGCATGCTAAGAGCAAAAAAGGGGATGTAGAGAAGAATGAAGATAATTTACTATTTTCTCTCTTTTTTTCCTGCAGAGGTTTCTAGATCATAAGAAACTACATCTAAGGCTTTTATAGCTCATGAGATCATGGGCTTTCAACATAATACTGTTATCCTAGGTTGTGTATCTTAACTGTTGGAGTGAAAATAAAATTTATCAACCAGAGGGGAGATTCTGAAAAATTACATTGTGCCTTAGAGATATTTAATTCTTCTCCCCATTCTGAAATCTAATGGGCACAGTGTACTTGCCTGACTTTGAATGTGACTTGCTTTGATCAAGAGGATAGTACCAGAACCGATGTGGGCACAGGCTTTCAAATAGCTCATGTGATCAGGATTACTATTTTTGAAATTCTGCCATAGTCAAGGTAAAAAAAAAAAATTGTGCTTATACTAGATTTTCAGGTGTTGGTTAAGAAATCACAGGTCCTCTTTCCCAAAGAGGCATATTTAGTTAACTACACCGGACCAGAAGACTGATCTGAGAACTTTAGAAATCAGTTTAGAAACTACAACATTCATACCAATATAAAATCAAAGAGGATTTCTAGTGTAAAAGGTGGAGATATTCATGGCGTCTATCACAACCATTTTTACTTTTCCATCAACATGTCATAATACAGAACACCCAAGAAGAAATAGTCCATACTAGGACTTCTACTGTGGGATAGAAACAAGAGTGAGTCATACAAGGAATACTCAATTTTCTTCTAGGCTAACAGAGGGATTGGTCTCTGTCATGACTTTCTTGGTGCACTGACGGGACATATGCTAGAGTCTAAAAGCCACTGAAAACAGAAGCAAGCAGTACATTAGAGCTGGAGTTTCACAGGGAAATGCCAGGAGAGAAGATATCAGAAAGTTTGAAAGGTTCTGGAATCATTAGCAGGGCTGATTTGTGAAGATCTTTCCCTGCACGAAGCCAATGCAGAGAGACTGGGAGAGGTACTAGCTAATTTTAGAAATACTCATATCTCAAAAAAGATTAAGAGACATATGAATAAACAGGAAAACATGGCCCAGTAAAAGAAAACTCTGGAAACTGACCGATAAAGATCCAGATGTGCCTGACAAAGAACTTAAAAACAGTATATAAAGATGCTTAATGAATGAAAAGAGAGCTCAGAGAGGCAAATATACAAAAGCAGGGAAATGAAGCATAAATAAATATCAATAAAGAAATAGAAATTATAATTAAACAAGTTCTGGAGCTGAAAAAATATGCTACCAGCATCCAGTAGTAACTTGATTAGGATGAAGGAAGAATCAGTAAAACTGAAGACATTTTTTTTAAGTACCCAAGCTGGAGAACAACATGGAAAAAATAAATAAGAATAGCAAAAACATAAAATAAAATAAAAGATTTAGGGAACACCTGCAAACTAATTAATATACACATTATTACAGAAGGATAAAAGTGGGACAAAGGAACTGAGAGCTTAAAGAAATATTATTTGAAATATTCCCAGATCAAAGGAAAAAAGGGATATACATTTCAAAAATCCAAAAAAGAAAAAAAAAACAACAAAAAACAACAAAGCTCCATCTGGAAAATATCCTGAGAACCAATTAAGACACACTGATATCAAACTGTGTAAGGGTAAAGTAACAAAGATAATCTTGAAACCAACAAAGGAAAAATGATTTATCAATATGAGTATACAAGTATCCACAGGATTACCAGCTGATTTCCTTAGTGAAAACTTTGCAGACCAAAAGAGAGGGAATTACTTATTAACAGTGTTGAAAGAAAACAAAATGTCCAAGAAATTGTCCTTCAAAAATGAATTTGGATTGAAGAAATTTCCATTCCATTCCAAGGTGAGAATTCATTATCTCTAGACTTGTTGTAAAAACATCTTAATGTAAGTCTTTCAACTTGAAGCCAGATATGTGATGACGGACAAAAATATAAGATACTCCAGGAAGAGCAAGCACATGGACAAATATAGGAGCCTCTACTTTCCTAATTGGGATGTGTATCATATAAATGTGAAAAATATTTAAGAATAAGGTATAAGTCTGCATAAATTTGTACACAGTGTATGCAGAATGTAATTTTTTAAATTAATAAGATAAAGTAGAGGTTGAGCAACAAAGGAGTAGTTTTTGTAATAAATTGAAGTTAAGTTTTTAAATAATTTGCTATTACTTTATTTTTATGCAATTAAAAAGGTATCCAGAAGAAAATATCTGTAGAATACATGCAAAAAAATTAAGAAAGCAATTTAATCATAGTATTAAAAAAAGTCAGTGACAGTGAAAAGATAATAGCAAGAGATGAAAGGAGGGACAGAAAGACATAATACACTCAAAAGCTATTAGTAGGATAGCATAGTTACCCCTTCTCTATTAGTTCTTACTTTACACGTAAATGCATTAAAGTTCCCAGTAAAAATAAATAACTTGGCAAAAAGGATAAAACCACAGGGACCACCTATATGCTATGTATTCAGGATTCATTTTAGATGCAAGGATACATATTAGGTGAAAGTGAAAGACTGCAAAGGTGTTCCCTGTAGGTAGGAGCAAAAAGACAGCAGGAGCAACTATACTAATCTTAAACAAAACAACTTTAAAAAGTGTTACAAGTGACAACAACAAAAAGAATTATAAAATGTTAAAAGGTCTAATTCACCAAGACTAATAATGGTAAATATTTGTATGCCAAACCTCAGAGTTCCTAAGTATAGGAAGGAAATTTTCACAGCATTTGAAGAGAAACAAAGAGCAGCACAATAGCATTAGAATCCTTCAATTCCTACTTTAAATAAATAGAACAACCAGACCTCAGATCAATATAGAAAAACACAACTTGAGCTACACTACAGACCAGTTGAATCTAGTAGACACAGAATACTTTACTCACGAGCATAAAATACATTCTTCTTAAGGGGTGATTTCATGGAAAGACTCCATGGCATGCCACAAAACAAGTTTTCAATATTATTCAAGTTGTAGTACATTGAATAATACAAAGAACCTTTTCCAGTCAGAATGGAATAAAGCTAGAAGTTAACATCATCAAGAAAACTGAAAATCCACAAATATTTAGAGATTAAACTACCAGTGAGTTAACAAGAATTCACCAGGGAAATAAAAAAAAATACTTTGAGATAAACGAAAATGAAATGGCAGTGTATGAAAAATGATGGGACACAACTGATATTGCACATGATCTAGTGGGGGATTAAGCCTTCGCTGTGTCACCCCACGTTAGTTTGCAGTGGCATGGGCAGAGAAGAATGAATCAAACATTCATATAAGAAGCCAGGGATCAGAATGGCAAAGATGAAGAAAATAAAAAATAGATGCTGGAGGGGCTGTGGAGAGATAGGCACACTAACACACTGTTGGTGGTGCTGCAGACTGGTACAGCCCCTCTGGAAAGCCGTATGGAGAATCCTTAAAAAATTAGGAATGAGTCCACCATATGACCCTGTTATTCCACTCCTGGGTATCTTTCCAGGGGACTTAGAATCAGCACATTACAGTGACACAGCAATATCGATGTTCATAGCAGCACAATTTATTATTGCTAGGCTATGGAAACAACCCCAAAGTCCCTCACTGGAAGAATGGATCCAAAAACTGTGGTACATTTATACCATGGAATATTACACAGCAATTAGAAACAATGATATTGCAGCCTTCGAAGGTAAATGGATGGCTATGGAAGAGATCATGATGAGTAAAATCAGCTTAACCCAGAGATCTAAGGGTCGATTGTCTCCACTCATCTGTGGAGGTGGGGCCTAGACCCTGGACAATGAGAAAGTTGGTCTAGTAGCATGAGTTAAATCCAGATAAGATGTAATGCTTTA